>VZQC01007895.1:1643853-1663895 GCA_009823505.1 Rhizomys pruinosus
TTCTGTGTCCCAGTATATGGTCAATTTTGGAGAATGTTCCATGGGGTGCTGAGTAGAAAGTATATTCTTTGGCATTAGGGTGGAATATTTGGTAGATGTCTGTGAGGTACATTTGATGTATCGTATCATTCAGTTCAGATGTCTCTTTGTTTATTCTTTGTCTGGTTGACCTGTCCAGAGGACTCAGTGGGGTATTGAAGTCCCTTACTATTAGTGTACTGGGATTTATCTGTGCCTTGAGGTCCTGAAAAATTGTCTTTATAAAGTTTGGTGTACCAGAGTTTGTGGTGCATATATATTCATGATTGTGAAATCTTCATGGTCAATTGTTCCTTTGATAAAAATAATAATGGCCTTTGTCTCTTCTGATTTCTTTTACTTTGAAGTCTATTTTGTCTGATATCAAAATAGCAACACCTGCTTTCTTTTTGGTACCATTTGTTTGGAATTTTTTTTCCATCCTTTCACTTTAAGGTGGTGCCTATCCTTGAAGGTAAGATGGGTTTGTTGTAAACAGCATAATTATGTTATTTTGTAAAACCTACCAGAAGTCATTTGGCAAGTAGCTTGGTGCTTGGCATCAATTCCTAGCCCTAAACAAAAGATGGGGAATGGAAGGGATGTGAGTTAAGGATGTAAGCAGCTCAGTGGTAGAATGCTTACATAGAGTACACAAGGCCCTGGGTTGGTCCCCAGTACCTTAGAAAACAAAAATACAAGTTGAATCTGTTGGAACATTGTTAGCTTTCTTCCTGGGCCTTGAATTGCTGTACTCTGAGCTTGGGTGAGATGCTAATATTTTATCCCTGTGCTTTCCATGCTCTAAAGTTTTTTTTTAATTGAATTTTTTTATTTTCATACACTATCATTTGCTGGCATTTAGATCCACTCCCCTCTCTGAACTTCTCCCATTGCCTCACCCAATTTAATGTACTCTCATGTAACAGACTATAGAGCATGATTCATGTCCCTCAATCCCGTTCAGTGTAGATCCATCCACTGAGCCCACCAAGAGTCCCAACCCTGTAAAACACCGTTCTCCTTCCCAACAGCCATCAGCTGCCAAAAGTTCCTTACCTTGGGTCGGGATTTCTCACTTCCCCATGTCTGTGCTGGATTCTGTCTGGTTTGAGCTTGCACAGGACATGTGCATGCTGACACCATTGCTGTGAGTTCATATGAGTAAATGCCCAGCTGTCTAGAAGACTCTGTTTCCTTGTGGTTAGCCAAGTGACATACGTTCAATGGAACCTCTACACTTAGGATGAAATCATCTCTCAACTCTCAGCAGAAAAATTTCCTTATACAGCAGATAGTGATTAACTTAGAGACCCACAATTACCCAATGTGCAGAGAACAAGAGGCTTATCCCTCAGTAGGAGAGCTGCAGAGTGCTTATCCCTCAGTAGGAGAGCTGCAGAGTGCTTATCCCTCAGTAGGAGAGACTGCAGAGTGCTTATCCCTCAGTAGGAGAGATGCAGAGTGCTTATCCCTCAGTAGGAGAGCTGCAGAGTGCTTATCCCTCAGTAGGAGAGCTGCAGAGTGCTTATCCCTCAGTAGGAGAGCTGCAGAGTGCTTATCCCTCAGTAGGAGAGCTGCAGAGTGCTTATCCCTCAGTAGGAGAGCTGCAGA
Organism: Rhizomys pruinosus; assembly: GCA_009823505.1. Lineage (NCBI taxonomy): Eukaryota > Metazoa > Chordata > Mammalia > Rodentia > Spalacidae > Rhizomys > Rhizomys pruinosus. The sequence continues at coordinate 1,645,486 of VZQC01007895.1, forward strand.
GTGCTTATCCCTCAGTAGGAGAGCTGCAGAGTGCTTATCCCTCAGTAGGAGAGCTGCAGAGTGCTTATCCCTCAGTAGGAGAGCCTGCAGAGTGCTTATCCCTCAGTAGGAGAGCTGCAGAGTGCTTATCCCTCAGTAGGAGAGCTGCAGAGTGCTTATCCCTCAGTAGGAGAGACTGCAGAGTGCTTATCCCTCAGTAGGAGAGCTGCAGAGTGCTTATCCCTCAGTAGGAGAGCTGCAGAGTGCTTATCCCTCAGTAGGAGAGCTGCAGAGTGCTTATCCCTCAGTAGGAGAGCTGCAGAGTGCTTATCCCTCAGTAGGAGAGCTGCAGAGTGCTTATCCCTCAGTAGGAGAGCTGCAGAGTGCTTATCCCTCAGTAGGAGAGCTGCAGAGTGCTTATCCCTCAGTAGGAGAGCTGCAGAGTGCTTATCCCTCAGTAGGAGAGCTGCAGAGTGCTTATCCCTCAGTAGGAGAGCTGCAGAGTGCTTATCCCTCAGTAGGAGAGACTGCAGAGTGCTTATCCCTCAGTAGGAGAGACTGCAGAGTGCTTATCCCTCAGTAGGAGAGACTGCAGAGTGCTTATCCCTCAGTAGGAGAGACTGCAGAGTGCTTATCCCTCAGTAGGAGAGACTGCAGAGTGCTTATCCCTCAGTAGGAGAGACTGCAGAGTGCTTATCCCTCAGTAGGAGAGACTGCAGAGTGCTTATCCCTCAGTAGGAGAGACTGCAGAGTGCTTATCCCTCAGTAGGAGAGCTGCAGAGTGCTTATCCCTCAGTAGGAGAGCTGCAGAGTGCTTATCCCTCAGTAGGAGAGCTGCAGAGTGCTTATCCCTCAGTAGGACAGCTGCTTCAAACCTCTGCTTTCCAAGGCTCAGGAATCATTGCAGAAGAGGAGGTGGAAAGATTCTAAAGTTTTTTTAAATGTTATTATTATATTTTTTGGCCAGCTTCATTTCCTCTGGGCTGTCTTTATCCTTTTTGTCACCGCCCCTTTTTCCTTCTTTGTGCTTGTATTTACTAACTACGTTTCTAGAGTGTCTCAGCACCAGGGTCACTGTATATCAGCTGTTTCTACGATGTAGACTGACCTGACAGGCCATTTCCATGCTAATGAATTCTTTGCTGCACTTAGATCTTTGCTGCCCAGTTTCCTCTTTTTTTTTTAATTGATTTTATTTTATTTTTATGTGTATGAATGTACTGTCTGCACGTAGGTTTGTGCACCCATGTTGTGTCAGAAGAGGGCATCGGATTCCCCTGGAACTGGAGTTAAAGACGGCTCTCAGCCACCGTGTGGGTGCTGGGGATCGAACCCGGGTCCTCTGCAAGAGCAGTCGGTGCTCTTAACCTCTAGGCCATCTCTCCAGCCCCCCAGTTTCCTCTTTTAATTATTCATTGTCATAAAATGCCAGGCAGACAAAGAGCAATACAGCTATACTCTTCCCTTTTTGTAGGTGAATCCCAGCTACCCATGTCCTGTCGCCAACAAACTTTGAAGGAAATGACCTGATGCTCATCTGTTACTTACATAGTAACAGATGGATGGGTGGAAGGGCTGACTGCCAAGTCTGCATTTTAGACACTCACAGTCCATACATTGTTTTCACTGAAATTTGAACCATGTGGTTCAGGGGCAGTGTTTGTTAACTAAATAATAGTAACTGGACTATGGTAGAAGGTTTGCCTAGTATGGGCAAAACCCTGAGCTCCATTTTTAAGTACTACAACTAAAGAAAAAACATAATGGTAGCCAAAATACCATCACATCTGAACTGTACAGAACAAGGATGACCTGTACACAGTCAGATCTTGACTAGAAAAGGTCATGTGTATGCATGGAGGCTGGGATGCTCATCTGAATTCCATTAGTAGCAGCTAAGAGACTTTCTGCATGTTCCACAGTCTCTTTAGGCCTTAGTTCCTCTTCTGTGTAAGGCCAGATAACCTTTGCCAAGTTTCTTATAGCTCAAAAAGTTTTGATTCTGTGATGTCGACATACTTCAGAGAGAGTTCCAATGAAAATTACAAGGATACTAAAGAATTGAAAATAGGAGAAAGGGCTGACAACCGGGCTCCTTTCTTGATGCAGTTTGAGCCATTTCAGCATCTTGTGAGGTACGACCTACACCCAGTGTTGGTGATGGACTCTCTGTCTCTACCCTAGAGAATGGATGCCGAGAGGCCTAGCCTGAAGGTCAAGGGAAACAGAACTGGAAGCAATTCCTGAGCTAGCATGGCTTGTCTTGGAGATAAGAGGAAAACTTAAATGAAGCAGGAAAAAAGTGTCAGATGATGCAAAGGTGATCTTTTCATTTGCTTGGAAGAAAAACCAATTAAATCCAGCCCTTCCAAAGGCAAACTAACTCACTGAGGTTAGAAAAGACAAGACTCTTTGAGACCAGATTAAGTTTTCCTGGAAATGGTTAGCTGTGTTACTGGTGTCCTCACAAACAGGGTCTGAGGAAGGATCGGAGCACAGCTGGCAGGAGGAAGAGGAGGGAACAGAGCAAGCTCAGGGACCTTTTTTTCTTCATACTAACCTTTTAAATTCTGTTTCCAATAGGAGAGAACAAAATACGCTCAAGAATTCCTACACAGGTTATTATTTTTCTGTAAATGAGAGGGTTCTTTGGAAAGTATGAGTTAAGGCACTACATGTCATGAGTTCTGTAATCTTTTTCCAATGGGTAAATATTTCCCTGGAGGCCTGATTTGGAAATCTGGGAACAAGGAAGACAGTGATCAGTTTTGATCCATGATACGTGTCTGCTGTAAGAGTACTTTGAAGCTTTTTTCTTGTCAACGTGCTATGTTAAAAGTCCTACCTCAGAAGAATACATTTCTCTAGTCTTAAAGAGAATGTCATTCTCTTGTTTGCTCAGCTTATTTCTCCCCAAATCACACTGTATCAGGAAATGCCCCTGGACTGGAGAGATGGCTCAGCAGTCCAGAGCCCTGGCTGTTCTTCCAGAGGACCCAGATCTCATTCCTAGCACCCACTTGGTAGCTAATAACCATCTGTAATTCTAGTTCCCGGGATTTGATACCCTCTTCTGGGCATCACACACACATGGTGCACTTGTATACATGCAGGCAAAACACACATATACCTAAAATAAAAATAATAAATATTAAATAAGAAATGCCCCTAAGAACTTTGTCTTTTTAGTATTATTGATATATTGATATTCCAGGTCCTATAAAGAACCTGTAAAACAACTGCAGCTATACATTTTTTTGTGTGTGTTTTTGAGACAGGGTCTCCCTTTAGTCCCAGCTGGCCTGGAGCTCGCTATGTAGACCAGGCTGGCCTTGAACTCACAGAGATCTGCCTGCCTCTGACTCCCGAGTGCTGGGATTAAAGATGTGTGCCACCACGCCCGACTGAAGCTGTACATTTTTAATGGCTTGTATATTTAAAGCCATTTCTTTGTGCATATCATTTAAGTTTATAACAATGACTGCTTGTATTGCTTAGTTTGTACAAGATGGGAAAAATATTAGGTTGGAAGTTAAAACATAATTTTATTTTTGATATAATTTCTGTCTTATTTTTCTTGATACTTGCACCTGGCATTGAACAAATAAAATGAATATATAGGCTTAATAAGGAAAGGTGACAATATTTTAGCTATGCCATTATATTTTATCAGTATAGATAAGTTATATATGTAATGGGTTTATTATGACATTTCATACATGTATGAAATATATGTTATATATGTAACGGGTTTATTATGACATTTCATACATGTACGTAATATATATATTATATATGTAATGGGTTTATGACATTTCATACATGTACGTAATATATATATAAGTTATATTTGGTAATGGGTTTATTATGACATTTCATACATGTACATAATATATTCACCCCTGGTTACTTCCTCTTTCTTCCCCCCCCAATTTCCTCCCTCCCCCTAACTGACCCTCTTTTTGTTTTCACACCTATGTCATTTTTAATCCCTACCTGCACATCTTTATTGGTATAAAATACCTTACTAAACTAAGAAATTCAAGGATTGAGAGATGGCTCAGCAGTTAAGAGCACTTACTGCTCTTCCTTAGAACTTGGATTTGGTTCCAAGCACCCACATGGCAACTAATAACCATTTGAAACTCCAGTTCCAGAGTCTATGTGGCTCTCTTCTGGCCTCCAGGGGCATTACATGCACTTATGTGTATGCAGGCAAAACAATAATTTAAAAATTTAAAATAATAAAGCCTGTCAGAGTAATAGGATGTGAATGGTCTTTTTTAGCTCCCTATATGGTTAATAGATGCTTACTCCTTGATAGCTTTGTTTCTTATGGAGATAACTCCAAGAAACTATTCTGAAAAAGCACATGCCATGTGGGTTTTGTAGGGCTTACCGTGAGACCTGGGAGGTGGAAAATGTTGGGGACTCACAATGTTTAAATTATGCTATATTCCCAGTACTCTTACTGCTTTTGTTTTTCACATGCTGGATTAATACTTCTTTAGATATATCAACAAATACATTATCTGGTTCATAGTTCTGTGTTGAATCAATGTGATGGTCAATCTTAGTTGTCAAGTTGACCCACCTAGGAAGAGGGGAAGCTCAATTTAGGAATCGCCTCCATTAAATGGACTTGTGGCCATGTCTGTGGGGAACTTCCTTGATTGCTAGTTGATGTAGGAGGGTCCAGCCCACTGTGAGAGGGGCCATCCCAGGGTAGGTGGGCCAGGGTTGTATAAGAGTGCCGGGCTGAGCAGAAGCCAGGGTAAGCAACCCGAGTAAGCACATGCCTCCATTGGTTTCTGCTTCAAGCTTCTGCCCTGAATTCCTGTCATGGTTTGAGACGAAATTAAACTTTTCCTCCCCCAGTTGCTTTTGGTCAGTGTTTTATCACAACAACAATAAATCAAACTGAAACAATAAACTTAATCAGTTCTTTTTTGAATAGCCTTAAAAAAACTGACTATTGCATCTAATTTGAGAAAATTGGTGATTGAATTTTTCCCTTGGTATTCTGTCTCTTCCCACTTCTAGTTAGCTGGAGCTATAATCAGGTTTGATTTAATATGAAATTTTCCATCTATTTTAGGAGTATGAAATAATTAGGTTCAAATACCATCTTGGGTGTTATTAGTTCAATCCCCCATTGTTTTTTTTAACATTTATGGGGTATCAGATTTACTTGAAAATAGATTTGGCAGCACAAATTACCACAAATACTAATAAGTAAAATTATTTTGGCTTGCTTTGTACACTATTCTAGGAAAACTATCTCACCTTTCTCACTGTCTCTTGGATTCTAAGTGATCAGGCGTTGAGCACTGTGGGCCACATTTGAGCATAGGTAGGTACTAGCTGACACTAGTCATTCCTAAACTAATGAGGGTCTAAACTGCTCAGAGCAATCTGCTTTGCACCAGAACAGGATCTTGTACATTATATAGGCTCCATAAACGAGTATGTAATATAGGCTCCATAAACGAGTATGGTTTGAGGAAGGTTCACCCTAGGCCTATTTCTGTTCTTTTCTGCATAGGACTTCCCCTGGGATGGCAGAGCTGTCCCTGAAGGAGTAACTGTATCTGCCCCAACCTCACTATAATCTCTATACCATTCCCACCTCCATACTTGTATGTAGCATCTGACAGTGTCTGTAATCCGAGGTATCTCTAGACAAGCCATGTTTTCCATTTTACCAAATGTAGCACACATTCAATTCACCTAATTCTGAAACCTGAAGAACATTTGACAATCCAGTTACTGAAAATCCTGATTTAAAGTCAGAACTTGGAGAAATTGTGGACAGAAGGTAATACATACTTTTTCAACTATAAGCTTCTGCTGTGCTTCAAATATGAAATCTCCTCCACAGGCTTGTGTAGATGTACAGAAATAAGATATCTGTGGATAATTGTCTTCCAATGAGAGCCACCCCTTGTTTCCATACCAGCTTATCATCTGGCAAATTTTATACTAAGTTCAACCATTTTGTTGACCATAACAGACTAGGTCCAAATCCATTCAATTTTTCTTTTTTTTTTTTAATTTTATTTATTTCTGTATGTGTATGAATGTACTGTCTGCATGCAAGTCTGTGCACCAGTGTCGTGCAATGCCGCGGAGGTCAGAAGAGGGTCTCGGATTCCCCTGGAACTGGAGTTCTCCTGGAATTGGAGTTTCAGACGGTTCTCGGCCGCTATGTGGGTGCTAGGGATCGAACCCGGGTCCTCTGCAAGAGCGGTCGGCGCTCTTAACCGCTAGGCCATCTCTCCAGCCCCTCAATTTTTCTTATATACACTTAACAAAGATAGGTAGCAACAAAATTCCAGTAGAATAAGTCGACCTATAGTGTTGATCTCATCACACTTCCAACCCAGACTCAGGGTCTAGACTATGATCTAGCTGAAGAAACCCCATACACCATCAAGGCCTGTCTTACAAAGTTAGACAGCTTGGGCCTTCAAGATGGCTCAGCAGGTAAGGTGCTTGCTGCTAAACCTAAAGATCTGAGTTCAATCCTTAGTATCCACATAGTGGAAGGAGGAATCCACATGATGGGAGGAGAGAATGGACTCCCACAAACTGTCTTCTGACCTTCACATGCACCTTCAAGTAAGAATTCCCAGGTAAGCTATAATTCACACCAACCCAAGTAAGTGAGTGGGGCTGGCTTAAAAATCCTCAGAGACATGATAGCACCATTGATGATTAAGCACATAAATTCATTTTGCTGTTGGATGATTTCTTTTATAGAGAAAGCTACCTGCAGCATGCATGTAAAACAGTGAATCAATTTTCCCTGCAAGAAATCCCTGGAGAACCAAGGGTGGCTTCATATTAGAGAGCATTCCACAGTTGCTTGAGGGTTACATGATCTACTGATGCTGCTTCTTTAAGTATTTGAATGTGTCCTTTGAGCACCCTTGAGGGTCTTGTCCCTGTATTTTAGAGAGGGCAGGAAGTGAATGCTTGACTTTCGCATAAGAGTGTAGTCCTGGACATACATGGTCCCTCCAAACTTTTCTTACAGTGAGGTCAGAGACTGCTTCTTTCAGGCTACTTTTAAGGTCTTCATAGGTCATCCTGTTCTCTGTCTCTGTCTAGGCATCAATTTGTTTACTCTTCCTCCCTCTTTTTTTTTTAACTTCAATTTGTATTTTATGAGATTCCTAGTCTATAAATTGTTATCTTTTACGAGCTCTAGATAGTTCCCAGCTATTAGTTTTACATATGTGTTCTCCATCTCTTTATTCCAGCCTTGTGCTCAGTCCTGTGTCACACTTCTCACTAAATCCCCCATCTCTCATATTTCTCTTCTGTATTTCCCATCTGTTTTCACTAGCTGGCTGATTTCTTCCTGTCATTAATTTGCTCCTTTGCTATTGTATAGGTTTAATAACCTATCTAATAGGTGTGCATTTTACTTACTATTTTTTCATTTAAATTTTTTGTGCCTTGCTCTTTATACACAGTGTCCATTTCCTTTTTTTTTTTTTTTGGTCTTTTTTGAGACAGGGTTTCCCTGTAGCTCTGACTGTCCTGAAACTCACGCTGTAGACCAGGCTGGCTTTGAACTCACAGAGATCTGCCTGCCTCTGCCTCCCAAGTGCTAGGATTAAAGGCATGCACCACCACGCCCGGCCCATTTCCTTTTCTTTTTAAGATAGTAAATAAATGTAATTTTATTATCTGTATCAGATATTTTTCATATCTGAAGTTTTTGTAAGTCCTACTTAACTTTCTGTGATTCCACTGGATCTCGCTCATGATAATTTATTCCTTATTTGTTCAGTTTTTTAAAATCTGGGTTTATTTTCCATAGACTTCTAGGACATTCCCAGCATGAGCTGAAGGTGGGGTCTTCCAGGCAATGTTTGCATTTATATTGATCAGATGACTTTAAGCGCTCTCAACTTTTTGACATTTTCTGTTCCTGGTTTGGGAGTAGTTCAATCACTGAAAATGGTTTTAGCTTATAAACCTGCCCAAAGGCAGGCTTGTGGTTATAAATTCCCATGAGAGGAGATTATTTCCCCCATTTATTCAAGAATGATAATTTTTCTTGCAGTCCACTGGGGTAGAGTGAGACCCAGAGCAGGATGATTTCTAGTTCACCACTCTACTAAAATTTTAATTTTTTGGAGACCCAGCTATATCCAATATAACATCCTTACAGCAGAAATTCCTTGAGCTTTGTTTCCTATCTTACCAGAATATATCACAACTAAAATTCAAGATCATTGTTTTGGCCAAATACTTAGGAAGGCTTTCAGTGTTCACTTAAGTCTCTGAGTGCCCTGCCATTTGTCTTTTGGTCTCAGTGCTTCTTGCTCTATTATTTTAAGGATTATTTATTTTACCCAGCACCTAAGTTGTTTCTAGGAGAGGGTTGCTCTGGGGACATCATTCACTGTAGTGTCAGAAATGGAATCTGGGGCTGGAGAGATGGCCTAGCGGTTAAGAGTGCTGACTGCTCTTGCAGAGGACCCAGGTTCGATCCCCAGCACCCACATGGCGGCTGAGAACCGTCTTTAACTACAGTTCCAGGGGAATCCGACATCCTCTTCTGACCTCCACGGCATTGCACGACACAGGTCCACAAACCTACATCCAGACTGTACATTCATACACATATGAAAATAAATTTAAAAAATTAAAAAAAGAAATGGAATCCATCTTCCTTCAAGTTTCAGAAGTGAATGAAGTTACTATACTTTGTTCTTTCTGATGTTCCTGAGGGAGCCAGAGTCAGTTCCTTAATGTTTGCCTTAGATTTTCCTTCTTCTGATTAATTTACACAAGGGGGCCTTGCCTTTTCCAGAAAATAGTATCTTCCAAAAGTTATCAGAAATAAACTTTTTTATTTTACTTTATGTTATCTCTGGCACATAGTCAGACTAGTTTTGCCAGCCCATGCTGAGTTTTCAATTTTGTTAGTTCCAAATTGTCCTAAGACATTTTATAACCAAGTGATTGAGCCAGCCAGTGTGTGGTGGCACACACCTTTGATCCCAGCACTTGGGAGGCAGAGGCAGGCAGATCTCTGTGAGTTAAGGCCAGCCTGGTCTAGATAGTGAGTACTAGGCCAGCTGAGGCTACAGGGAGACCCTGTCTCAAAAAGACTAAAAACAAAAAAACAAAAAAGCAAAAAAAAAAACCAACAACAAATAATTGATTGTTTAAAATACTGCTACCTATGAAAGACTGACAAAATGAACTTAGAGTTTGTTAGGTTCAGTTGGTTTAGGGAATGAATATACACAGGAAACAAGATAGCTGTGTATGTATGTATGCATTTGAAAAGGAGGACCTATTCTGGCCCCGTGCATATTCTCTACTGGCCTATCAGTTCCCTGTCCTTTTCTGATAAGATAGTAGAGGCTAGGAAGGTGGAGCTGTTACTGGTAATTCCTCAGAAGACTTCATGAGGATAAGTCTAATTTTCATGTCCATTTAATTGGAAGCAACCTGCTAACCATGCTAAAAACTGTCTTGCAGCATCACCAGAAAGCGACCCAGTTGGCTTTCTAGCACCAAGAGAAACATGAACCCTGACTAGCAGTGAGGTATAAAGAATAGCCATCACCTTAATAGCTCCAGTCTGATTTTTCTAGACTGTACTCATGTATCATTGGTGTTCTGCTGAGACATTAATAGATGTCATTGGACAAAGAAGGCTCCATCTTCAAGCAGAATGGGAGAACATTGTGTACATAACTCAGCTGCTTCAGCGTGTCCACACAAGAAGTACCAAGGGGCAGTGATGTATTAGGGTGGGTGAGCCAGGGGAAGAACTTAAAAATGTGTCTACATACAACTTCACATGAGATTCAGATGACAGAAATTGTCTTTATCAAAGAATGCGGTGTGGGTGTGGTTGATGGGAAATATTTACATAACCTAAGCTGCCTCTTGACTTGCCTCTTATACTGTCTTCTTGAAGACTCATTATCCACATTAGCTCACTGAGTGAATGCCAAAGGGACTAAGAAAGCCTATTCCACTTTATTTAATGAAGTAGTCTCTATCCCCGTTGTTGCATGAAGTGCAGTTTTCAAGTGACCCTGTCCTAACCAACCTTCTTATTTTATATTAATATTACTATTTATAAGGCAGTTGGGCCTTATAAATAATGAGGACATTCAAATCTAAAAGTTTTCTGGGACATGAAGAGAAAATTAATCTGAGTAGCAGTGACTCACCCAGCCCCACCCGCATCTTACCAGTGCTGTCATTTACCCAAAACTTGGGGTAACTATTTTGTTGTCCTCTGTCCTGCCTCCAGCCATTCTCTCCTTCTCACTTAATCTTCCTTTAGTGGAGAGTGCTGTCCCTGCAGACAGGCCTCTAAGTATTGTTCTGCAGCTTTAGATCCCAGTGCCGCTGATATTATTTAAGGGATAGACTCTCCTAAATGGTATTGTTCTCTGTCTTAGCTGTGAATATTTGTTTACCAAACTTGGTTGGAAGATTATTTACCTTCTTGCTAACCATATTTACATAATTAGACTATTTTGTGATTTCATTCAGGTGTAAAAATGATCCTGTTGTTGAAGATTATCTGGAGTTAAGAATTTGGGGTGCTTGCTCTCATTAGAGATGGGATACAATAAAATGTACCAGATTTTTCAAATTGTTACAGACTACTTCAGTTAATATTCACTGTGACATTGTGCTACATATTCCGTCAATGGGAGTTGTGTGAAAGCCACAGGATTACAGTTATTGTGTCATGTGCCCATGTGTGTAAGCATACACAGATGCACATGCACGTACGTGTGTGTGGAGGTCAGAGGATAACTCGCTGAGTTGATTCTTTCCTTCCACTACGTGGGTCCTAGAGCTCAAACTCAGGTCATCAGCTTGGTGGCCAGTGTCTTTACCTGTTGAGCCATCTGGACAGTCCATGTTTTATGACAGAGGTGGAATGAGGAGGAGGAGAGCTGCTGCTGCTTTTGATTTGGAAACCATCACTGTCCTGGGGTCTATGAATGAACAGATGACTAAGGGCCATTTGAGTTTTATCCCAGCTCTGTTCCTTTCTTGCCCTGTGTTTTCGCTCTAAAAATTACCTTCAATATGAGAAGTGCCTTAGATTGAGAACTATGGGGGAAGTTAAATTATAACAATGATAATAAGTAAAAAAACCTCACAAAAGTAATGTGTTGGCTGATTGTTTACTTTTTTCTCTCAAGTAGTGTTCTAGTTTGTTTTTCTGTTGCTGTGGTAAAACACCGTGACCAAGAGCAACCTAGGGAGAAAGGGTTTGTTACATGCTATTAGTCATAGTCCATAATCCAGGGAAGTCAGGAGAGGCACTGACATAGAGACCATGGAGGAATGCTGCTTACTGACCTACTTCCCCTGGCTTGCTCAGCTTTTCTTATATAATTCAGGGCCAATTGCCCAGGGATGGCACCACCCATAGTAGCCTGGGCCTTCCCACACCAACCAGCAATCAAGAAAATGCTGCATAGATATGCCTACAGGCCATTCTGATGGAGGAAATTCCTCAATTGAGGTTTAGTCTTCTCAGGTGCCTCTATGTCAAGCTGACAAAAACTGACCAGCACAGCAGCACATTGAAGGAGGAAAATGGTTCTGGTCTATTCTTTGGCTTAAAATGTGATCAGTGTTTCAGTACTCCTGTCTTCTGTTCAGTGGCAGTGGTACCAGACTGTCTTTGCTCTTTGTAGGTAGTTCATAGTTCTTTGGTCAGTTTGTTTGATAGCCTTGTTCTTATCTGGAACAAAAGGACCTCTCTTCCCATTGCCTAGGCAGCCCCTTGAAAGTGGGCATTATCCTGAAAAAATTATAGAAAGCTTCTGCATGTGTCCTACTCACATACATACAGTTAGCAACATGCTTTGTACATACATTTCCTTTGATCCTTGGAGGTCTGAATGCCTGTACTGAGTGGTCTGAAGGGCTTCTTAATTGCATTAAAAATAACTATGGGTCTAGAGAGTTGGCTCAGTGGTTCAGAGCACTGTCTGCTCTTGTAGAGAGGACCAGCACCCACATGGCAGGTAATAACTGTCTGTCATTCCAGTTCCAGAGGATCTGATGCTGTCATCTGACCTCCATGGTCATTGCATGACACCAGTGTACTTACACACTTGTCGGTAATACATTCATACACATAAAATAAAATAAAAATAAAAATAAACAACTATACAAATCTGTTTTGGAGACATGGCTAATTTATGAAGCCCCATGTCATGGAGCATGGCACCTGCTTGAAGTGCTCAACACACTTTTGCTATGTTATTCAAGGAGAACTTTATTCTACAAAGGGACCTAGAATGGGCCTTCACCTCAACAGCCATCCTGAATACTTAAATTTGTCTTATCTAGGCCAAATGTATTTTATTCCTTTAAATGAATAAAACACCAGAAAGATGGCCCAGAGGTTAAGAGCCATGGCTGCTCTTGCAGAGGACTCAGGTCAAGTTCCTAGCACCCATAGGACAACTAACTGTAACTCCAATTCCATGGCAGCTATTGCCCCCTTCTGGCCTCCACAGGCCTTGACTGCGTGGGTGTACTTAAGTACAAACAGACAAAGCACTCCTATTCATAAAATAAAAGTAAGTAAAAAGGGGACTGGAGTCATGGCTCAATGGTTAAGAGCACTTCTGCTCTTGCAGAAGACCTGCATTCAGTTCCCAGCACCCACTTGGCTAACAACCATCTCTAACTCCAGTTTCGGGGGATCTGATGCCTTCTGCCTCCACAGGCCTTGAACTCATGGGTGCACTTACATACATACAGGCAAAATACACTTAAAATAAAAAGAAGTTAACCAAACAAAAAATTTAAACACTCAAATTTCAGTAGCGAATTCTAGGGTATTGGATGGGATAAGCAAGTTAGTAACAACTTTTCTATAAATATTTTGTAGTGTTTGGGGCTGGAGAGATAACTCAGTGGTTAAGAACACAGGCTGCTCTTGCAGAAGACCCAGTTTTGAATCTCCGCACCCTCAAGGCAGGTAACAACTGCCTATAACTCTAGTTTCAGGGTATCTGATGGGCCTCTGTAGGCACTGCATGACATGGGTGCACTTACATAAATACTGGTATAATACGCATACACATAACATAAATAAGAAAACAAAAATAAAAATATTTTCAGTGTCATTTTAAGTCTATATTTAAATTATATGTGTGTGTGTGTGTGTGTGTGTGTGTGTACTTAATACATTTGTCAGAATGTTCAAAGCACATGTCCTCCTGTCAGTCATTCTGTCCTCAGACTTCTTCTAATCATTCAAGCCATTCAGGAACAAGAACACTATGCCTGCCTGGCCAAAACAAAGAATGCCTTTGTGTTCTCTCTCTCTCTCTCTCTCTCTCTCTCTCTCTCTCTCTCTCTCTCTTTAAATTGGTATATATGCTTTGTACAGAGTAGCAGATTTCATGAGGACATTATTTTTGGAGCATTTTGTTTATTACTTTTACTTATTTTATGTACATGAGTGTATTGCTTGCATGTGTGTAAGTGCACCCATGTCATGCAGTGCCCACAGAGGTCAAAAAAAGGTTCGGATCCCCTGGAACTTGAGTTATGGACAGTTGTTAGTTACCGTGTTGGTGCTGAGAATTGAACCTGGGTCCTCTGCAAGAGCATCCAGTGCTCTTAACCCCTGAACCATCTCTCCAGTCCCCATAAGGACATTTTCACATAAGTATATAATGTATTTTGACTCCAATGTGTTAACTCTTCACCGGCCATCCATGGTGTTTATGTAATGCAATGGAATAGCTGTGTCTAAGTTGCTCAGGGACTTCCTGGTAGTCTAGCTATCTTTGAGTCTCCTGTGCATCTGTAACCCCCAATACTTATTGGTTCACCAAGCTGGGGGTTAATGAATCCTTTCTTTCTTTGGTCTGGCAGTGTAGTGTCAGGAATAGATGTGTCACCTCCCCAAAAAAAGAGATAAGTGCCACCTCCTCAGGAAAAGTCAAATGGTACTTTCTAAACTAGTTTGTCTGATTTTTGCTCCTAACACCTCCCTACCATTCCCAGAGCTGCTCACTACAGTAGAGCAGTGACAGTTGGGCCACCTGGCCCATGTCGTAGCTCCCACCCAGGGACTGTAGCTTAATGCAGGGTATCTGTAACCGAAGCCCACATCAGAACTAAGCCCACTGGTTTATTCTTGGCTTCTTCAACTTCAAGCATGACTTTATCTTTAAAAGAATTAAAATGCCAATTAAGTTGGCTCCTGTCACTGTCTCTTCTGCCCTAGTTCTAAATTAAGGCTGCCCTAGTTAAAGCTGCCTTATCCTCACTGTGCCTGGGTGTTAGAAGAACTTAAGCACAGTTTCTGCTATTGGTTGGGAGTGTGTGTCTTTGTATGGATGTAAGTGTATGCCCATGGAAGAGATGTATGTGTGTGTGCCTGGAGTCTAGATTCCCTTAACTAAATTCCTATGAGCATTCAGTGAGGGAGCGAGGACGGCCTGGGCATTAGCAGAGCTGCATTCTAGGTCCATTGACACTTTGACTTGTATTGTTTTGACCATCAGCAAGTGACTTAATATCAGAGAGCTTTAGTGTTCCCAGTGTAAGATGGAGAAACTCTAAGATCAAACCCTGTTTTACTGGAGGAATGACTAGCATAGCATAGCCCTGCCACACAGTGTTCAGGGAGCCTCTCTTCCTGAGCCCTGTGAGTCTTTCACATTTTACATTTAAAATTTCAAATTAGTCTCTGGCTTTCAGATCTCAAGAACAACCTCTATATCCTGGTAATTAACTCTGAATATCCTGGTAATTAACCCTGAATAGCATGAACCAGCCACCCCCAGAAACTTGATGAGCTCTACAAAAGTTTAACCAATGTCACTGAAAGTGTGTGTGTGTGTGTGTGTGTGTGTGTGTGTGTGTCAGCTGGCATAGATACAATTTCATGGCTCTGTTGTGTCTTGGGAGGGTCTTGAAGTCTAGTGGGACAATGGGCAAAGATCTCATTCAAATTTGGCAGGAGCCCTAGGGACAGAGTAGAGACCAGAACTCCAGTTTAAGTTCCAGGGAGGAGGATGAGCATGTGTCCCGGCAGTTGTAGACTAAAGGCATGTTTTCTCAAATCTTTAAAGGCACTGCTGTGCTCACCCGAATGGAGAGGTACAAAGAAAGGGAGCCAGTCTGTTTCCTCCCTGCACATGAACCACAGGCGTGGCACTAAAACGTGTTCATGGACTGGTATAGACATGGCTCCTGCAGCCACCTGGGTGTAACAGAAATTCTTAGGCAGAACTTGGACAGGAAGTACTGTATCAGCACGATGGAACTGAGAGACTGGAAAAATCTCTGTTAATGTAACTGTTTTATTCCACTTGCCATTGGAATGAAATATTTCTGGGTATACTTCCTGGGGATATTCTTCTTGTGTTCACAAACAAGTTCATTCTGTAACCCCACTGCCGTTACAGACTTCAGAGTCTCCTCCTGGCCCCCTGAGTTCTGCAGACTTCTACCAGCAGTCCCTTGCTGCCTTGCCTAGCCAGGAGATCACCAGGGCACCTTCTCTGCCCCCATGACTCAGGCTGCTTATTAGCCAGTGAGGGGAGGCCACGGCCATGAGGCCACCCAGAGGAGGTAGCATCGCCTATAGCAGACCCACATACTGGGTGTCAGCATTTACATGCCCCATGACACTATCTCCTGAGTATTCTGCTCCTGCATAGACCTGTGTGTATTTTCTCTGTCTGCATACTTAGGGCAGCTTTTACCATTCCAGAACTCTTCTTAATGGTTAAAAGTGCTTGAAACATCATGGATTCAGTTGCATTTGGGGAACTTTAATTTAGGAAGGGGAGAAGGGCTTCCTGTGGGATTTTAATGGTGCTATGTAAACAAACATTTTCATAGTAAGTTTATCAAACACATTCTCTGCATGTTCATTTTGTCCTCAGTCTCTGGAGCCTTCAGAACTTCTAAAGGAGCCTGTTAGGCTCCATTTGTCAATAAACCTAGAGTGATTTCTTGTCTGCAGGCAGTGGGAAAA
The DNA here is from genome assembly GCA_009823505.1 of Rhizomys pruinosus. Lineage (NCBI taxonomy): Eukaryota > Metazoa > Chordata > Mammalia > Rodentia > Spalacidae > Rhizomys > Rhizomys pruinosus. The sequence continues at coordinate 1,661,489 of VZQC01007895.1, forward strand.
GGATCCCCAGATAAGCTCGGGCAAGTTCTAAAGTGTGTGGAAGGATTTTCATAATATTGGAAAACATGCCCTCTGAACAGAACATCTGTATGAGAAAAAGATGTGTCTGAAGGAGAAATAAAATTATAAAGCCAAAGTATGGAAGTAATTTTTAAAAAATCCTCATTTTTCTATACCATGAGATAATATAATTGAGCTATACCTACTAAATAAATAGTGGGCAGAATTTCCTCAGTTGTTTTGAATTTTAACTACCATTTCTAATCTATTCTCTGTATATATGTGTGCATTTCATCCAAGTCAGAACAAAAATGAAATGTTAGTCTACAGTGCTATACAGTATATGAAAGAAACACTTGCCATATTTGATTATTTCATTTTTTTGCCAGATCCTTGGAGGTATTATTGTTCTCTTGTTTTTATGAGTGAACTGAACCCTAGAAAGTAGGAGACTTGCTTAAAAGTAAATCCAGTAAATGTCAGGTGCAGTTTGAACTAAGACTTGTGAATTCTGTCACAGGTCCTTGCCCTTCCTTCTCTATTTCTTCTTCCTTTCTTCCTCTGTCTCATGTGCCTCACCTTCTCTCCCCTCCCTTGCCTTCTCTCCCTCTCTTTTCCCTGAGTGGTCTTTCTTTTTTATGTTACTATCTGATGAAGGTAAAAGATTATCTGGTTATGGGTGCAGGGTTGATTTGTGATATATATATATATATATATCACAAATATCTATCTATCTATCTATCTATCTATCTATCTATCTATCTATCTATCTCTGTATCTCCTGTGTTTGTGCTGTCCTGTTATTGGCAGAAGCCTTAGCAAAGAAAGAATGTCTGGAGATAATGCTCACTGGGGTTGGACTTCATGGTATGATGCAAGGTTACTGTTAAGATACCATTAAGCTTAATGCCAATGGAAAGGGCTCTGAGGCAGAGGTCAAATAAATGAATTTAATGGTGTACAAAAAGTGCCGGTTCTACAGACCCTTTAGGGCATTCTTTACAGGTCATCCTTTATATTGCTGACAGGGTTGTAATTTACATCTGAATTTATCCTTGAATGAGGTATATACTTTGCTTTTATATGTGTGTGCTTCCAAGCTGAAGTCTAAGTTCACCTGGCCTTATCCAAGCTCGCCTCTGGCATCTGGGGCAGCTCACAGAACTGGCCACTTGCTGAGGAACCTGCTGCCCATAGAGCTTCTCAAGAAAACCCTGTTATCTGACAAGGACAAGGAAACGTTACCTGAGATACACAGACAACAATATATGTTCAATACCTAATGCCTCAAAAGCACTATGAAGTAAAACAGAATTCTGAGCTCCTTAGAGAGATGCAGCTGACTAAAACTTCTCTGTCTAGGCACAGCTTCTGATCAAATGAAGGGGGAAAAAAGGCATGGTCTTTATTTACCAATGCTTAAAAATGTTTTAATAGGGGGCTGACAAGGCTCCTCTTACGGGGGGACCTGGCTTTGATTCCCAGCACCCACCTGGTAGCTAACAAACATCCATAACTCCAGTTGCATGGGATCCAATGCAGTTCTGATATCTGCAGGGATTATATGACATGGGTGTAGTTTCACACATGTAGGCGATATATGTAAAATAAAAATAACTAAAACATTACAAAGCATTTAAAATTTTTTTTTCAAAGGAGGCCTGTCTTAATGTTCCCAACCCTTGCCAAGACCTAGTTCCCAGCCTTATATGGTCATAAGAGCCGCTTTCCAGCCTGTGAGCTCCCATCCAAGGGTCTGTCTTCTCCTCCTGAAGAATTGATGGTGGCTTGGCTTCATACATAACTACTGTGGAAGGAGCAGAAGAGAAAGCCCAAATGGAAGGAAAAGAGGGGCAGAATCACAAAAGAGCAAGGGTGGAAACAGAATGTGATGAACAATCCGATGGCTTAGTCTGGCAGGTTAAAGAACAGGGCACAGCCTTGGTATCTGCCCGAGTCCCAAGAGAGTGCCTTTGGCCTTTATAGAGGCAGCAAGCTGGGACCAGCACCTACCATTCCTGTCTGCTTCACCCCTGTGGGTGGGTTGCCTGTAGCCTTCTGCTTTTGGTTGATTTCCTGAGCCAGCTGTAACCCTCCTCCCCTGGCTCTTTCTAGGCAGTAGGCTGGTGCAGTGTCTCCGCTTCCTAATGACTGTCTACTTGTCTTCTGCTCTAAGATACAAGTTCCACACCTGGTGTTTTAGTTAATTGCTTATTGTGTCACTCTGAACAACACACTTAGACTTTTTCTAGTAGCAGATGTTTCAGACTGGGTGTTGTCTCCTCCTTCTGTATCTAAAAGCACACCAGTGAAAACAAACTGCTTCCTGCCAACATTTAGGGGCATTTTCTTTTTCCTTCCTTCCTTCCTTCCTTCCTTCCTTCCTTCCTTCCTTCCTTCCTTCCTT
>VZQC01007895.1:1672302-1734104 GCA_009823505.1 Rhizomys pruinosus
GGTGAATCGTGAGACTACAGGAATATAGTCTGGACTCCTAACTGATCAACATGCCTGTGCATACAAGCTTCTCCAACTGGACTATGGGAACCTTGGGTTGTTCAAAATTTGGACATAGATACTTGCAAAATGCACCAATTACCCAATTGTATGACATACTGAGTAACATCAATGTTATCTGCAAACAACTGTGTCATTATATTGTAGAATCCCTTAAAAATAAAAAAAAGTTTTCATGACAGCCCACAGCAAAATTTCTTAATATTTATGCTTGCTCTTTACTGACTTTTAATTTTTTAAATTTTGTTTTATGTGTTTGAGTATATTGCCTATATGTATATAAGTCAACCCATGCATACAATGACTTTGTAAACCAGAAGAAGGAATCAGATTTCCTGGAATAGGAATTGCAGACAGTTTGGGGCTCATGTGGGTGCTGGGAATCCTGTGCCCTCTGCAAGAGTAGCCCTTGCCTGGAGAGATGGATCAGCAGTTAAGAGCACCGACTGCTCTTGCAGAGGACCCGGGTTCGATTCCCAGCACCCACATGGTGGCTAAGAACCATCTTTAACTTCAGTTCCAGGGGAATCTGAGAACCTCTTCTGACCTCCGTGGCATTGCATGACACGGGTGCACCAACCTCCATGCAGACAATACACTCATACACATAAAAAATAATAAAAAAAAGAGTAGCCCTTGCTTTTAACCACTGAGCCATCTACTCAACACTGTTACTGACAATTTTTAAAGGCAAATATAAGAGATATATAAAAGAATGAGAGAAAGATGCAGGACAGTTATAGCAGAATGCATGATCTGGGGTGGGGTGGGGTGGGGGGAAGGGAAAGGAGAATATGCCTGAAATGAATTGTAAAATGATGTCTGAAGTACACAAAATATCAAAAATAAGTAAATAAATAAATAAAAGATATATGTAAGTGCCACTCTATGAACCCTGGCTCTAAGCTGGTTTTTATCACTGATCTTTTGGCTGAGAGGAAAGACTGCCAGGGGCTGGGGTCATTAGGGGTTGGGAAGAAGCTGAGAAATACACAATTTATTAGGAAGAATGAATTCTACATATCAATTGCATGCCATGGTGCTTGTATTATGATTTGTCTCCATTTTATGCTTGATGGACTTAGAATTACCCAGAAGACAAACCTTTTGTCATTATTGTAATCAGAGTCAAAGAGAGATTGAGCTAAGGATATGAGACCCACCTTTTATATGGGTAACACCACCCCAGGTGCTGAGATTCCTGACTGAATAGAAATAAGAATGTAGAAATGCACCCAGATTCAGCTCTGTGTTTCCGGACTGAAGACACGCTGTGACCAGAAGCTACATATTCTTACAACCATGTCTTTCCTGCAGGACAGACAGTACTATCACATAATTAGCCAAAATAACTCTTTCCTTAAGTGGCTTTTGTCGGGCATTTTGTTATAGTAACAAGGAAAGTAATTAGTTTACTTTCTGGTTAATAACAATGGATTATACTCTCAAAATTGCTGAATATAAATTTTAAGCCTTCTTGCAATTGTTATATACACAATGGTTGCTTCAAAGTGTCTTGTTTCACTGTATTTGCATATGTACATAGACTTTTCTCATTATATAAAAATGCCTAGTGCACATATGTGTGCATTCTCCACCTGCTCCTTTGAGGCAGATGCTCACTCTGAACACAGTGTTTGCATTTACTTTGCTAGAATAGAAAGCTGGTAAGATTTACTGATGCTCCTGTCTGAGCTGGTGTTCTAGGCATTTGTAGGTTCACCCGGCTTTTTTACCCGGGCCTTGGGATCTGATCACTGCTCCTCATGATTGCAGATCAAGTGCTCTTAACTTATGAGCCACCTTTACACCATAATATCAACACTTTTACTTGTCTTTTAAAGATTTTTAATCCTCATTTAGGATGGAAAACCTTTGTGTTGCAGCAAAGAAGCTTCTGTCATGAATTCCAGGGCTCTGTGAATATCCACATATGCCACCTAGCCTAAATACTTTCCCCAAACAGGCTTCTTTAATCTTTGGGACATTCAAATATGGTATAGTTACAGTCTCCTACACATCTCTTTAAGCTAATATTTTTGATGGCTTGTAAAGAGTTAGAACTATCAAGCTATGAAATTAATGATGTGTCATACCTGGGAACATAAAGTAGATGTTATGTTTCTAACAGCAAATGCTAGATTAATGTCATTTTCATCACAAGAAGTTCAAAATCAATTTCAATCCTAATCAGTGGTTGAAAGAATAGATTAGTAATGCAGTGAATGCTATTACCTTTTCAAGCATCTCTTTTATGTGATGCTCCCTGCTGGGGTGCAGGGTAGGAGGTAGAGATGTCATAACGCAAAGGTATCAGGTGGAGAAATAAAGGACAAAAAAGGTAAAGGTCGAGGGATAGGAAATATTTAGAAGTGTCTTCATTTTAGTTTTACTATTTGGAAGACTCTCTTCAGCATTACTGTAAACTTTCTGTTATCTAAAATAAAAAGTATCATGACTTCTAAATTGAAAAATGCAAGCTGTATAACTTTGGAAGCATCTTTGTTTTAAATCATTTTACCATAAAGCTCTTGTACTCAAAGCTGTCATTTTTATCTCTACTCTGTGATGTTACTTTAAACTTTTACTGTGTCTGCTCCACTGCATTACTAAAGTAACCTAATCAATAGGGAAAACGCAACAGCATGTTAAGAGTCCTCTAAGGAAATAAGTTCTTGTTATCTGATTTGAGAACAATTTGTGAAAGATCAAAAGCATGTTTTCTTGTATTACATGATTCTTGATTCCAATACTGGATTAAATAATGCTCTCTAATTATGGTTACTTTGTATCAACAAAAATATTTCTATGGAAACAAATTCAGATGGGTATAAAACTTTTATTGAAGGAATTTTTAAAATATTGATTAAAATATTAACTATATCCATGTATGCCATTCACAATTATAAAGCATCAAGTTAAATATGCAATAAAATTTTGGGGTGACCATGGTGGGGAGGGACCACAGTGTGGAGCACAGGGGCAGGATTGATGGTTGTTTGGGTTTGCTAAGGAGGAATCTTCAAGCACATGGGGAAAACATGACATCTTATGGTAAAAAAAGAAAGAAAGAAAGAAAGAAAGAAAGAAAGAAAGAAAGAAAGAAAGAAAATCCTCCGACTCAGGTGATGTTATGCAATACAAGTTGGAGAGAACAACAACAAAAGAACTGGGGGGAAAAAAAAGCTGAAACAGTGAAGTTCTCCCCAAAACAATAAGCCTCTGCTTTGAAAAAACAAAACTCTGGAAAGACGTAGAAAAAGATGTAAGACATGTATGGCAGAGTGCATGAACTCGGGTTTGGGGAACACAGAGTAGACTCAATGTGTCTTTTTTTAAAATATTTCTTTTAAAAAAGACAAAAAAACTAGAGGGATATGAATTTGGGGGTAGATCTGTGTATGACCAAAATTACTTTATATGAAATTTTCAAAGAATCAATTGAATATCTTTAAGAAAAGACAAGTAGTTCCTGAAAATAATTCTTTAGAGTACAGTGATTGTTCTTAGCTGCTTGTTGAGTAATCATCTTTATGTCTTCCCATAAATACTTTATTCTGTGGTCTCTGAGGAGACTTGGGGTCAAGAATGAATGCAGTGACATGTGATGTGGGTCAACTATGTACTTGTTTGAAGACCAACTAGCTGAAGGGAGATTTTACTGAGGTAATTTTTGTCACTAAATCAGTGTAATTTCATTTTAAAATGTGTACAAAAATGTGATAGTCAAGAAAAGATTTAGACCTTAAAGAAGCTAATATTTCTAGTTTTGTAGTAGGGAAAACACATGCAAGCTCTTTATGACTGTGTGTCCTTTATGATGTAAGCTCTTTGGTATATGTTGCAGATAAACAGAGCATCTTCTGTCTCCTTTTCAACTTTTTAAAGATAATCTGTAGTATTCCCCAATTCCACACTATTTAATATTTGTTATTACTATATAACTTGTGTTTTCTTCTCCTCCCAAAAGAAATTGCAAATGAAATAGGCAACATGATAGCTTTAGCTTAGTGGGAGGAAAGAATTTACACCGGAAATTTAAGGCTTAACTTCAGGATTAGCACTGTCATATTTGCCCAGTTACACCTTAAATATTGTATATTAGATAGGTAGATAATTCATTGTTTTATGCTAATTTTTATCCACCAAAAGAAACCTCTAGTGAATGAAAATGAATTATAACCAGTTTTATATTGAGGGAAGGAATAGGAAAATGTCCTAATTTGGGGCCAGGTGGCTGTTTCCTGGGATAGCACAGGCAACTGGGACATTGAAAACCACCATCAGGCCCCCTAGGACAGTTCTAGAAGTCAGGCCATCCTGAGGGCTTGGGGAAAATTGGATGGGATGTACCAACATCCCCAAGTTCCTTCTGGTTCAAGAGCAAGGAAGTAAGCCATACAGTTAAAATGTCCACAGCCAACTGCTATGAGAGTTGGGTAAAATACTGTTTTGTTTTATGTGGGCTTTTTTTTTTCTTCTATGTAATCTCCTCATGTATCTGTGCCTGTTTTTGTTAAAAATAAAAGATTTGAGAAATTGGTAGAGATAGGAGCCAAGAAACTGAGATCTTTATAATTCCTTCTTTAATTTCCAAGATAAAGTGTTACTTGTATCCAAAATTAAATGGACATTAAAAAAGAAACTCAAAATTTGGTTTTTGTAAGGATGCTAGTATTTGCAAATGTCTGCAGATGTAAAGACGGAGCCAAAGGAAAACAAGAGCACCAGGACTCATATTTTCTAGAAGAAATATATATTGCAATTGTGCCCTATGGAGGAGGTCAGAAGAGGGCATTGGATTCCCCTGGAACTGGAGTTCTCCTGGAATTGGTGTTACAGACGGTTCTCAGCTGCCATGTGGGTGCTGGGTTCTCAGCCGCCATGTGGGTGCTGGGGATTGAACCTGGGTCCTCTGCAAGAGCAGTCGGTGCTCTTAACCGCTAGGCCATCTCTCCAGCCCCTGAAAGTACACACTTGAAGGGTACAGGGTACACAAGGTTTTGGAAAACTGAAAGGGAGATTTAACTCAGTTGCAGAGTAAGTCCTTTTTCAAGTTTAGAATGTGCACTGTTGCACTATTGCTAAAATTAGCATTGCATCTGTTAATAAACATTTATGTATTATCTTTTCACGTTTAGTTTCTTGATTTGTCTGTATTTGGTGTCAGAAATAGAATGATGGAGTCACCTGGGATTTGGTGCCTCCTTAAAGTTGAGATGAACCCTGTAGAGCCAACTAGGCTTCAGATGAATCCAAATTCTGCAGTCATAATGTTGCTGTGAAAAGAATAACATCAGAGAAAAGGTTGAAAACTTTAGGGAAAACATGATTATTGCTCCAGGCACCACACTGACTTGGGTGTGTTTTCCTAATGAGGGTGGTGCCTCTGCCGGGCCAGAGACATTTTTAGTGTACCATGGAGTCCAACTGTTGATTTTGTTAATAGGGTAAACAAAACTTCTTTGACACCATAAATAGCAGAAGCTGTGCTTTCCTCCCCACCTCCTAAGAAAGGAAGATATTTGATGCTGGAAGTAATGAGCTTTGAGCTTAATACAGTTACAGACCTGAAAAGAAAACAAAGACATGTTTTTGGGAGACAGAAGGTTGTGAAATCAGCTCAGCAGTAGGCATAGAGATTGGTTTACCTAAAGTGGCACTTGGAAATAATTGATTGTTGATGATAGCAGCCTGTATAGTTGACTCTGAAAGTGAAGTTTATGTGTAGTTACAAAGCACCTACAGGAAAAAAAACCACATTGTTTTTTACTAAGTGGACTGAAAGGGAGGGTGAACAGAGCTTAAAGGTAAACTCAACTAATGTAGGAACATAGCAGTAAGAGTTCAGCAGACAGAGTGTAGTCATGTATGGCAGTAACATTCCATGGACAAGAAAGGGGCTGGTTAAGCAGTTTCAGAGTCGCCACGCCCCCCCCCCCCAAGACCCAAGTTGTATGCCCCTGAAGTACTTTAGAAGGTGGGAGATGTTTTATGTGTGTTTATATGCATCTCATGTTTTCCAAATTTTTCTATATTGAGAGGTGTTGCTTTTATAGAAGATGTTAGAAGGCAAAATTAGAATATAAACTTTGTTTGCTATGAGGTTTTGATGGCTAGACAGGTCAGGCTTATCCAAGGATGTTCCTTAGCTGAAAGAAGAGAATGGTATGGTTGTCATTCTCTTAATGGTCTCCACTGATTGCTTCTCTATATCCTGGGCATTGTTCACTGAGTGTGAGGGAAGATGGCCACAAAAGTCAGTTTCTTCTTTCCAAACTTTTAAAAAATTTAAATTTTATGTGTATGAGTGTATTACCTACATGTTTGTAAGTGCACCTGTGTTGTGCAGTGCCCAGGGGCATGGAAGAGGATATCAGATCCCCTGGAACTGGAGTTTTAGATGGTTGCTAGCTACCATGTGGGTGCTAGGATTCAAACCCAGGTCTTCTGCAAAAATAGTCAGTGCTCTTACCACTGCGCCATCTCTCCAGCCCTCTTGTTTCTAATCGTGTTCAGTGTCTCTTTTTCTGCTCACTCATGTCAGATGCCTGAGTCCACGGGTTTCACTTTACATAGAAAAAAAAAAAAAAAGAAAGAAAGGGAAGGCTTTGGTGCCCTTATTCATTAGTGTCTGAATTACATATAAACAAATTGTTTTGGCAGATCTAAGAGATTTGAGTATTGGCTTGAATAAGAGTTAGATTAAGCACTAACTTTGATATCAGGTATTATTTGGTAACCCTGTATAGCCCAGTGAGTGAATTGTTCTGTATGATCCTGTCTGATTTCTGTTGGGATTTATTAGTGGCTTTCTCTTTTGTGGACTACTTATTGCCAAAAGTATCATCAGTTCTTTTCTATGACTTCTGTTTAGGAAAAAAAACATGAATAATGCTGCTTGTGAACCACTAACTGGCTCGTGAGGGTGGAGGAGGTGGGGAGAGTGGTGGAACAGGACAAATCCAGGACTCAGACCGTAAATCTATTGCTCCTGGTATATGGTGTGCTTACTATGCTCAGATCCTAGAGGCAGTGAGACCTTAAGAGGAGAGACAAGTAGAAAAAAAAACCCTCATGCAAGCCTGGACTTAGGGAGAAACTAGTAGGTAACAGGCAGTTGGTTTCACTTGGAAAGTCATAGTAACAGAGTTCCTTTTTTTTTTTTTTTGGTCTTTTTGAGACAGGGTCTCCCTGTAGCTCTGGCTGTCCTAGAACTCACTCTGTAGACCAGGCTGGCCTCGGACTCACAAAGATCCGCCTGCCTCTGCCTCCCAAGTGCTAGGATTAAAGGCGTGTGCCACCACACCTGGCATTTATTTATTTCTGTATGTGTATCAATGTACTTACTGTCTGCATGCAAGTCTGTGCACCCGTGTCATGCAATGCCGCGGAGGTCAGAAGAGGGTGTCGGACTCTCCTGGAACTGGAATTCTCCTGGAATTGGAGCCTCAGATGGTTCTCGGCCGCCATGTGGGTGCTGGGGATGGAACCCGGGTCCTCTGTGAGAGCTGTCAGGGCTCTTAACTGCTAGGCCATCTCTCCAGCCCCCAGAGTTCCTCTGAATACAACACTGTGCTTACTGCTGAGGATTCATATAGAGCTGGGATGGAATTGATTAGCAACAGGACAAGACCGATTTTGAAATTATTTAATAGCAGAGGTGAAATTACTAAGTACCATTGTTTTATATTTGGTGATTGTTTTAAATACCAGGAGCTCCACAGCAGTTGGATACAGCTAAGTAAACTTGGTAGCTTTCCTTGGCATCCTGGAGCAGGTGCTAAGTTCTTCCACATTCACTGTTTTGCAGGTCAGTGAGGCAGACACTGTGACATGGATCCTTTCATGTACCTCTGCTGACCCGACGTAGCGAACAGAGTGATGATGGTGTGTCTTCCCTGAATCAGTGATAGACTTGCTGAGGGAATTATGGGTGGCACACAGTTAATGTCTCTGCTAGGCTATGATCCAGCTGCACACGGAATCCGCTGACCTGGAGAGGCAGTTGTTGGATATGGTCCCCTTGAGGGAGGCCACTTAAATGAAATGTTTGAAATTCTTGTTGATGAGGTGAAGGGTACAACTGCTCTAATTTTTTTTTGCCATCTTGAAATTTATTGATGTTAGATAAGAGTCCAACAGGCCCATATGTTGGTATTTAGATTTCCCATGCCTGAAAAAGATTGTGCATCTTCTTTTGTTAATCTGCTTTCCGTGATTGGCTTTATTTTAGTTAACTCATTATTTGAAGTAAGAAGAGATTTTTCATTTATGTGAGTCATATCCTTTCTGATCATGTGGTTCTATATACTGTAGTTAGGAGTGGAGTTTCTGAGCTTTTTTGACAGAAGTCTTTGCACAAGACACTTGAGAATAACAAGGACTAGTTATTGAATCACTTATTGGGAAGTCCACCAAGGTCTAACAGTGTGGGTCCACATTATTAGTTCATAAATGTTGGCCCAATGTAAGCAATACTAGCATCTTAAGGTGGGGATCTCTGAATTACTTCGTAAGTCCTAAAGCAACAGATTTCCAAAGCAAACCTCTGCTTAGCTAAGCCGACTAGGATGGGTAGTTATATGTCACTAATGTCATAAAATGTGGTTGGTGTGCACCTTACACTGATGTCACTAAGTGTGATGTGGAGATGGGTGATTGGGATCATATTGTGGTGTTTAAAAAAACTCTGTAAAGATGAGAAATATTTGCATCCAGGCACAGAGGGAGGCATGGTGGAAGCATCTAATTTGTTAAGCTCCCTGCTGGCAGTTTTTAACGCCCTGTCAATTTTATTAAACATTCTTAATAAGAAGTTGGAGTTTTGTTAGGCAAAAATCATAATGAAAATATCTCCCTTAGTTTCTCAAAAACAGTCCAAGTGCACACAGTTGAGAAATTAGCATAGGATGGTGAGGTGTTTCCTAATCACAGGCCAAGCTCAGTGTTTGGAAGATGCTGAGGAACATCCAGCAGGGCTTTTAGTCTTTTCAGGGAAGGGAATGAATATAATGTACCCCAAAGACCAATTTATTTTATTTACTAAACATTTAAATTTAATAACATTTATAATTTTGTTTTAGACATCTGAAACAGGGTAACTAAATCAGGACGGTTGAGCTATAACAGTGAAACATTAAAAAGGCTGATTGGGACCACAGACAGAAAGCAGAGGTAGCAAGCAGAGAGGAGAAACTAAACAGAGAAAGAGTTAAGATTATCCCTGCATATAAGTTGTTCCCACCAGCGGGACCCTGAGGCGATTAGAATGGTATTATTACATCTGTGAACCTTAAAAGCTTCTGACTTTTCCTCTTCTTGCTGTGGAAAGATGTAACAGAATGATCAAGAAAGCAGTTTTGCTCCTGAGTGTAACTAGGTTTAAATTCACTGCCACGTTGAGTATGGTGGAACTTGTATAGCACCTTTTGTGTTTGTTTGGGTCTTTTTGAGACAGAGTCTCCCTGTAGCCCCAGCTGGCGTGGAACTCACTGTGTAGACCAGGCTGGCCTTGATCTTACAGAGTTCCCCCTGCCTCTGCCTCCTGAGTGCTGGGATTAAGGGCAAGCGGCACCATGACCTGCTTTTTGTACAGTGTCTTAACTTCTTTGAGCTGCATATGTTTGATAAAATAGAGATGAAAACCTTGCCTTGCTGATCATTCTGAGCGTCTGCCTTCATCAGCTCATGTATTTTAAGCCAGCAAATCATTTAGTTTCCTTGTTGGTTTGAATGTTAGGAAGAAAAGGTTATAGTAGGGGAAATCAATGAATGGTTTCATAAGGAGTATATAAAATATAATCTGCAGAAATACAGTTCAGATATAATAAGAAAGTGGTTTCATTCATAGAATATATTAGTTTCTGTAATAAAGAAAAAGCCAGAATGAGAAAAATCTTCAACTGATTGATGTTACATAATTGTGATTGATGAATTCTCACCTTTGTTATAGAGCTGTGAAGACATTTAACACTAAGAACTACTTGGAATAAATCACAGCTGGAGAGTACAGAGTGACTTGGGCATTAGGTGTGCTAGTGTTGGTTTCCATTTTGGTGTGCGCTGTTCTCCATCTTCAATCTCCCCTGATGTGTACAGATACTGTCACCCTGGACTAAGACCCCTGACCACAATGGCCTTTCATCTGGTCTCCCTTCAGTAGTGCTAGCATGGCCATTGTTTCTTGTCCATTTCAGTCCCAGGGATTGACCTTTTGGTTGGAGGTAGCAAAGCACTTGGCACTTCTTATTGTCCACGCACTAGCCATTTTCCACGTGACTCCAAATGGCACCACTACCACCGAGACTCTACTCATACTTCTGAGCAGGACCCAATTCTACTTCTCCTTCAAGGGTTATAAGCATTCTATGCCACCAGCGCTATCTTCTATCCCACAGCACACAGAGCTGGGGCCTGTTGGGTAAAGTAGTGGTAGGTCATGGATTAAGTGCTCCTGATGTATTTCCTTCACAAAGATCTGTTTTATGTGTACACTATGTAAAGTGCATTTTCAGTCTGCTCCTGGGGAGGAATTGCTTGTGGATGAAGGGGAGGTGAATGCTGCAAGGTGTCCCAGCATATAGCTGCCATAGAGCATGTGATGGAACATGGGTAAGAAGGTGATCTGAGAGTTCTGGTTCATGGACAGAGTGTGAGCTAGAGAGACAGATTTATAGGTCACTGAAACTGTAGAATTGGGGAAAATGAATGATGTTAGATGAATGAGCTGGGAAGCATCAAAGAATGATTATGGGGCAATCCTGGGGAAAGTGAGAGCTCCCCGCCTCAGGGGAAAACCAGGGGAGAATGGGATGAAATCATTTTCAGTGTCAGATAGACAAAGACCTGACTTGTGAGGTGTCAGGGCTTCCGAAGTTGGTGGGGTAAACTAATAAGACAGACTGCTAGGGTCCATGGTGCCTGGTAGCCAGCAGGGGTGAGCTCACAGGCTTTTTCTGTAATGCTTCCTACCACTTGCTGGAGGAGCCCAGACAGACAGGTCCTGATGTCCTGGAGTCCCAGAGCTGTTGGAGGGATTTCCACTCTTCATCTTCTTCAAGATGCTCACATTGTACTCCTCCCAGTCCCTCTGTCTTGGGTGGATTTGGAAGGACTGCACATTATCTCTTGACCTGGATTTGTGCATCTTTAATTTCCTGTAGTTCCTGTGGAGTCGTGATTCTACAGCTCATCAGCTTTCCTTCCTTCTGTCCTCTCTATAGATCTTTGTAGTTTGGTCTCTGCCTTTGGAGGCCAGGTCTTTGTGGCTTTCCTGCCACTCTGTAGTGATTGAGGGCTGTCCAGGTGCTACGTGGAAGTCCTTTGTGGTCTTTTGTCTTCCATGCTGGTAGCATCCCAATTTCAAATGGTGTTCTTCTAGAAGGTGCAGAGAAGGTGACAGATCCTAAATTTGGTCAGTTTTACTCCATGTGTCTACATTTGTGAAACATGGGTGTGTGTGTGTGCAGTGATTTACTGTGCTTCCCTTTGAGACTGCCTATGGGTTTTATTTACTTGGGTTTATTTTGCCTTCGTTAAGAATAATTCAGAGTTAGTATGCAAAAAGGGGAGGAATAGAATTAAATTGAAACTAGCCAATAATCATTATATTGCATTCAATTTATGATGTTGCTTAGTTAAGACTTCACTCATTTCTGTTTAGGTTTAAGGGAGGATCTGAAAATTGATAACAGATTAGTATTTTGATATTACATAGTTGTACTAAATGTGATATTCTAGTTGAGACTAAAATGGGAAGGGCTGGAACAGTATTAAAATTGTTTATGGGTGATAAATAGATGGGAATAAATAAAAAGGCATTAGTGTATGATTTTTCCAGTATCACTTAGCAACATCAATATTTCTGTCTGCAAATAAAGTCTCCTGTTGAGTGCATGATGGAAATATTTGTACACTTGCATGTTTGTGACCTTGTGTACACATCGTGATCATTTTGGTTGTTGCTGGGTTTACAGTACTTAATTTGGGTGTCTAGACACTGGTTAAACTGACAAAAACTGTCTGAAGATGTGAGACGAGATTTTTAAAAGTGGCATAAAACGTATCTGCAGACTCTTTGAATAGAAATAAATTCAGTTACAGATCTAGAAAAACTCTAAATTAAAAGGATTTGTTTCTTCTAAAATAATTATTTGCATGACTTGAACATCGGTTTTCCCTTGTCAGATGTTGAAACATTATGTTCCCTGAGCTGTGCCAAGACCAGAGGGTGATTCCCATTAATAGTGGTAGAACTTAATTAATCTTTAGTTCTTTGATACCTTTATTATCTAGATCCTCCTGATAATAGTGTCTGCCTGCCATTTCATATGAAAATGATAGCCTTGGCTCACCACCAGCATGTTGTGGTTTGTGATTAATGTGTGTCTTCTACGTGGTGTTAACACATGAGGCAATGAGGGTTGGCCTTCTAAGTGCATTCTTTGACCAGAGAGCAAGTAGTAACTGAACCACTCCTTTCATGAGGTATAGTTAGTCTCCTTGGCTGAAGTTGTCACTTGTGCAGTGAATTGGTAAGCCACGCTGCTCAAGGCTCTTTTCTGTCTAGGAGTCTCTGGAACCCATATTTTCTCTCACTGTGTTTTGTTTCTTGTAGTTATTCTAGTCGTTAGCTGGAATGTCATGCCATTATCTCACTTGTTTTCTGTGGCATGCTGGAATAGATAAAATAATGATCTTATTTTTCTTCATTTCCCTGATATCTGGTGCACAGTAGGCACTCTGTAAATGGTTATTGAATCAATAAATAACATATAGGTAATACAAAATATTATAAAATGTTATATATTTTACCTGTTTGTTTAAGGTAAGTTGTTTTATTATAAATTGTGGTCAAAGTAAAAAATTACTTTATAGTAGTAAATATGTATTAGAATGTAACTGACTCGTTTTTATTTGTTTTTAAATTGATTTATTATTTCATTTTTAGTTTATGTATATGAATGTTTTACATGCATGTATGTAAGTGCACCCATGTATGCAGTGCCTGTGGAGGGTAGAAGAGAAAGTTTGATCCCATGGAACTAGAGTTACACATGGTTGTTAGCCACCATATGGGTGCTAGAAACTGAACCCAGGCCCTCTAAAAGAGCAGCTAGTGTTCTTAACCACTGAGTTATCTCTCTAGCCCTTATGTGGTTTTTTTATTCAAGTGAGCCCATAAATGTGAAATAAAGTAGTTGTATATTTCAGTAGTATTGTGTTAATTATTCAATTTAAAATGTGACTTTAAGCGGGGAATTTTCTGTTAATAGATATTCTATGTGGTCAGGTCTAGTCATGTGTAGAATACACAAATTCCATCTATACACAAGTCTAGGTAGGTATGAAAATGTCTTTTGGGCTGACTCTGAGCCCAAAGACATTTTCAAATAATTCTACTTAAGTTTTGGCTATACTGCTCTTTTAGTGCAAAACAATATGTTTAAATATTTTAATTTTATTTTTACTTATTTTATGCGAATGAGTGTTTGCCTATATGTAGGTAGGTGGATTGTTTCAGACAGCGCCTGCAGAGGTCAGAAAAGGGTGTCAGATCCCCTGGGACTATAGTTACAGGTGGTTGTTAGCTTCCATGTGGGTACTGAAAATTGAACCCAAGTCCTCTGCAAGAGCAGCCAGTGCTCAGCCACTGAGCCATCTTTACAGCCCTGCAAACCAATATATTTTGGAACATGGTAATAGAACTTAAATTTTAATAACTCTAACCACTAAAGTAGTGTCTTGGTGAATACATTTTCCATTTGTACATTTTCAAACATGGTTATCAGTAATTGACGTAGATATTCCAGTGGGCAGTGGGTAAAGAATATGGACTCTGCACAGTAACTTCCTTCCAAATGTATAGTGTGGAAAGGAGAGGGGGGCAGTCACTTGACAGTAGAGAAAGCTGAGAAACAATACCATAACCAGATAAAGGTTCACATTGCACCGATGAGTGATGATAATAATTTTTCCCGTTATGGTGAAATGATGTGGTCACCTGACACTTTAACTTTGTAGTCTTCCTCTCTCAAACAGCTAACTTAAATTTAATCATGAAGAAAAACATCAGACAAATCTCAGTACAGGGGAATTCTATAAAAATCCCTGACCTCAGGATCATCAGTTCTGTCAAAGTAATCAAAAAAGTCAGAGAAACTGTCACAGTAAGAGGAATGGAAGGAGACATGACACCTGAAAGTAGTGGTGTCCTGGATAGGAGTCAAGAGCACAGAAAGGACATTACATGAAAAGAGAAACAGAACTAAGCTGCAAGCTTTAGTTTGGATTAGTAGCAGAGCAGAGCAGCAGATCATGGTGCTTCATGCTACATTTCTAGTGTTTGGGATACAAAACTTTTAAGTACAATTTGAAATAAGGCAGAAGTAAAATTAGTTCCAGCATCCTTCTGCCTTTCCACATCTTTTCCTCTCTTTCTGTTTTAAGAAGTGGATCCAAGCATCAATTCTGATGACATATCTTAATGTTTTCTTACCTATAAAATAGATGCCAGATATATTGTTGGCCTCAGATTATTTTAATTTAAATTGACTAGGAAACAGGAACCTCTAAACATCTAATTATTGATGTATAGCATTTAGGAGTTTGTATCTACTTATTTAAGTTCTTTATGTCAACGCAGATTGACAGATACATACTTAGTTCTACAGATTTTACTTTATTTGTAAATATTTTTATTGATTTGAGAATTTTTATAGAATGCATTTTGATCATATTCAGATCCCAATGTCCTCTCCATCCCCATTTTACTGCCCCCTCCCTGAGTTCATGTCCTCTAATTATTATTTGTCTTTTTTAAAAATCTAATCCAAGTTTCCAGAAATGCTTTTGGGTGTGGGTCTATTCCCTGAAGTCTGGTCAACCTATCAGGTGACACACCAGGAAGGAAAACGGCCTCTTCCTGGCAGTTTCTCAGCGAGGGCTGGGGCTTCTTGTCCACCTCCCCTACCCAGGTGGCCTTTTGTCTTTTGTCTGGCTTGGGTTTGGTCAGACCTGTGCATGCTGTCACAAGTGCCATGGGTTCATATGTGTAGCAGCCCTGCGGTGTCCAGACAACAGGGTTTCCTTGTATTCATCCACCCCTGCAGCTTTCTGTATCTTCAGACCTACAGGTTCCCCCAGACCTGTGAGAACTCTGTCCTCAGTGCTCTCTTCTGCCATACCATTCCCCCAAGCTGAGCTGAGGCTGTGCAGTCATCACACTAGCTGAGCACTCCCAGGCATAGCTGGGGTTGTGCAGCCAGTACATCACCCCAGACAGACCCAGTCAAGAGTTACCTTAGCACGTTTCCTTGGTTACCACCAAACTGGAATTTCCAATCCCTCCCATCAAAACTCAGCACTGACCTGTCTGCCAGCCTGATCACTTAGCAGTCACCCAGCCCACGTTGCTGTTCCAGGACTGTGTGGAGTCTGTCCTGGAGCCCCAGGCTCAGACGTTACACCAATCCCTAAATAAACTGAAAACACTTCTTACACCCCATTCACATGTCAACACAAAGTGGTCGCAAGACTGAACATCAGGCACCACTCACCTGGGCCACAACCTGACAAGTTGGAGTAACAGCAAAAAAAAGATACAAACACCCCCCCACAAAGGATGAGATCAGAGGCTGGAGAGATGGCTCAGTGACTGGTCTTGCAGAAGACTTGGGTTTCATCCCCAGCACCCACATCGTGGCTAACAACCATCCCTAATTCCAGTTCCAGGGGATCTGATGCCTTCTTCTGACCTCCATGGGCATTGCATGACACAGGTACAGATATACACATACACATGCCAGGCATATACTCATACATATAAAATAGAACATAATAAATAAAATGTTTTTTTTTTAAAAAAGGGATGATAGCATCAGCTACCCATACCAAGAAATATACAACAATGGCACGCGTCCAGATGCCTGCATCTCATCACAAAAACAAAACAACATGAATAACCAAGATATGTCTCCTCCATATACTAGCACCACCATTGTAATTGTAATGCTCCTTAGAAAGGCAACCTAGCTGATACATAAAATAATGATTTAAAAATAGCAATTGTAAATATGTTCAGGGAACCCAAAGAGGATATGAATAAAAGACTGAATGTACACTGTGAAAACATGGTTGAATAAAATAACTGAAACAATTATTAGAGTTCAATGAAGAGATAGAAACCATGAAGAAAAGCCAAACTGACATAAAACTTGAAATGAAAAATTCAGGAAGTCAAACAAAAAGTTCAGAAGAAAAGCTCAGAAGAAAAGCTCAAAATCAGATCAATGGCATTTTAAGGAATATAGCAGTTATTACCTTAGAATGTAGAAATGTAGCTCAGCATTTTAGCTGAAAAATTAGTCTGTCCTATTAGATAAGCCAGATGTGTCTCAAATGAATTCACTGTGATTAGACAAAGATACAGATCAGAAGAACTTTAAAGTGTATACAATTGAACGACACCCAATTATTCACAAGGTATGTGTTTCTTTATTCATAGGACATTCATTGCATTGGGTGAACGAGGCATGGTGCGTCACACTGCCTGCAGCCAGAGTCTTATTATTAGATATTAAATCAACTGTAGGCCCAGATAAGTAACCTTGTGGCCAATGGATAAATGATTTCTTGCTTAGAGAACAAAGAAAGTTTCATGAATCAGGTTCCAGTTAAGCCCTTCTTTTAAGGACAAGTACATTTTCCCGTTTAGCTGAAAAAGATTGGAAATGTTGGAATATCCTACAAAAGTCTACGGTGGGGAATTGTTGTTGCTGATTACACCCTGATAGCTATATATCACGTGTCCTACCAACATGATTTATAACTGCTGTGACTGGCCTTGAGAGGCTACTGAGGTAGTGTTTATCAGATCTGTCACTCTAAGTTACTCTTTTTCTTTGTCTAAAGAACATCACCCTTAGGGACCATTAATCAACATGGTCAACTTATATGTCTTTGAGTATATGTTGCATAGGATATATATTATATATATATATATATATAATATATATATAGTATTCTTTTCTCAGAATCAAAATCACTTGAGCTGCACAAGTGGCTTTTTAGTGACCTTGAGTAAATCAGTTCCTGTCTTCAGACCTCAGGTTCCACATCACAGGTGTTGGCTTGAACTATGTAAGGCCTCTTCCAGCTCAAAGATTATGTAGTTTGGGAAATCTCTCTGTGTTGTCTGAACAGTGTCTTAATACCATCTAACCAGGACATACAGTCTTGGGTCCAAGGCATCCTATTTGCCATTTCATAATCTGGAACCTAGCAAGAAGGTCCAAGTACTTTGTTCTGATAGTTTTTTTTTAAGTATACTAGGTACTTTTTTAGCTTTTTTATAGTCACTAATTGAGGAGAAACCACAACCCCTCAGTTCCGCTTTTTTTTTTTTTTTGGTCTTTTTGAGACAGAGTCTCCCTGTAGTTCTGGCTGTCCTGGAACTCACTCTGTAGACCAGGCTGGCCTTGAACTCACAGAGATCCGTGTGCCTCTGCCTCCCAAGTGCTAGGATTAAAGGTGTGCGCCACCATGCCCGACATTTATTTCTGTATGTGTATCAATGTACTGTCTGCATGCAAGTCTGTGCACCCGTGTCGTGCAATGCCGCGGAGGTCAGAAGAGGGTCTCGGATTCCCCTGGAACTGGAGTTCTCCTGGAATTGGAGTTTCGGACGGTTCTCGGCCGCCATGTGGGTGCTGGGGATCGAACCCAGGTCCTCTGTAAGAGCGGTCGGCGCTCTTAACCACTAGGCCATCTCTCCAGCCCCTCAGTTCCGCTTTCTAAATGTATGTTGTTCAAAAGAAATAAAGGAACCAGATAATTTGTTTCAGGGAGTGAAGACCTCAGTGGGTAAAATGATTATAGAAGTATCTTCTCCTTTTGGAATATTTTCATGAGCCAGTCACTTTCCCCAAATATTGTACATGATATTATCAAACAGAGATACATGACAATGACTCCAATTTCCATTTCAACATCAAATATTCAAGAACCTATAGCACTTGTTAATATAGTTATTAAGAATTTAGGGAATACAGTACAGTGCTGTGGTTGAAATTATTCCCAGGAGAGTTTGCAAGTAAGTTATGAGTGAGTTAATACCTGTAATGAAAAAATAATGAAAAAGAAAAAAAACACCTTCAAGTACATGTAAAATAAATGTGAACAAAGAGCCTAGTCCTGAGTTTTCCACATCCAACCTGAGTGAATTTGGCAGAGTCATCCAAGAACCATGGGTCTCAGTTTCCTCATTGTGCACTGACCTCAATGGCATGAGATTCTTCCAGGTTCTGCATCTTACTGATCCAGGGAACTTTGTAGGTAGACATAAGGAAGCTACCCTTGGTCTTTTTCATGTTCTGTTTTTGAAAGTTCGAAAGATGTTTCAAGATGTGTGTGTGTGCTTGTGTGTGTGTGTATGTGTGTGTGTGTGTGTGTGTGTGTGTGTGTGTACAGGTACCAGTGGAGGCCAAAAGAGGACACCAGATCCAAGGACCTGGAGTTATAGGAAGTTGTGAGCTGCCCAATATGGGTGCTGGGAACCAAACATGGGTCTTCTGGAAGAGCACCATCTCTCCAGAGCCAGTTTGAAAGATTCTAAGATTTTTAATCTGAAATAAACATGTGAAAGTATTTTGATGGCAGTATATTAGTTGTGTTTCTTTCTCAAGATGAGCTTCTATTGATATATTGTTCTTTACCATTTTCTTTTTAAAATATTTTATTTATTATTTTTATTTTATGTGTATATTTACATATATTGCCTGCATGTATGTAACTGTACCCATGTCATGAAATGCTCACGGAAGTCAGAAGATAACATCAGATTCCATGTAACTGGAGTAATGGACAATTGTTAGCTGCAGTGTGGGTGCTGGGATTTGAACCTGGGTATTCTGTGCTCTTAAGCACTGAACCCTCTCTCCAGCCCCATTCTTTACCATTTTCTGAGATGCCGTCAATTGTTATACTTTTCTGTATTACATCAATAGAAGTTTGAAGTTTTGAAAATTTCTCAATGAGAAATATATGCATACTTTAAATCTCCTTAAGATCTTTTACTCAATTGAATTCTTGAAGCACCATTTTTCTTCGGGAGTAGATGAAATAATTAAGAGATTTCAAGAAAGAGAAGTGTATGAGAAAATGAATGGTTTCTGCCATGTGATTAAACCCTGCAGCTGAGACCCTTGATGAGCAGCCATTTGTTGGAAGTGTACTTCATCATCATGAGTGGTATCTTGATTGTAGTTCATGAAACGTGTTCAGACAAAGAAAGAATGTGATGACACCCATTCACAAATAAGTACACAGACACTTAACTTGTATTTCATGTAGGGCTCATACCAGTATCTCTTGAACTTTGTGAGCTACCAAATATTTATTTTTGTGAGATAATATATGAAACATACAGAATGAATCTTAACCCTGTTTTGGAGAAATTGAACCTAAAGGTTTTTCTGGTTGTTGAATCCTCCAGTAATTATAACCATCATTTTATTTCTGTTAGCAATGAATGTTAGCAAAACAAATTTATAAAACAAAAACAGCAAAAAAATAGTGTGTGATATCCAATAAGGGTCATAGAGCTTCTTAATTTTACACAGCCCTCTGGCCCAGGAGACCTCCCTTACTTCTGGGATTGCAGTTAGAGTCTTCAGTGGTCAAATTGATTAAGACATTTCTTAATTCTTCCATTTCTTATCTTTAGAGGTAGATGCTTGTTGTGAGAGTAAATGTTTCGTTTTGCTGAAGAAACTGTCACAGAAGTCACTGTCTTTGATCCCCCACCCACCCCATCCCCCTGGATTAGCTTCATCCAGCTCTGCACACCTAAGCTAACCCTCAGCCTGATCATTCCTCCAGCCCTTTTCCTAGGCCTTTTACTTTCAAAGTTGTTATCAATGGGTTTTTTAAATAAAGCTTTAAAAAATGTTTAATTTGTCAAAGATTGCATATATTTGAGGCATATAACAAGGTGATTTGATATACATATCCGTGTGTAGTGATTGTCTCAGTCCAGTACATTAACACATCAGTTACCATGCATTCTGTGCATTCTCTCTTTAGAATGTGTTGAACCGGTTGTTAAGTTTGAGTCCCTTCACTAATGTCTCTCCATTCCCCTCCAACCTACCAGCTCCTAGCAACCAAGTTTATACTCTGTCTATACATTTGACTTCGTGTGATTATGCATCTAAATGAGACTAAAAAAATTATTCATGGGGCTGGAGAAATGGCTTAGCAGTTAAGAGCACCCACCTGGCAGCTAACAACTGTCCATAACTCCAGTTCTAGGGGACATGATACTATCTTCTGGCCTCCATGAGCATTGCATGATACAACTGCAGTTACATACATGCAAGCAATATACTCATAAGATAAAATAAAATAATAATAAAAATTTAAACAATTTCATAAAGGCCACTAATGGGAAATTGGTGAATTTTGAGACCTAGTAATTTTGAGATGGTGCCTGCCCTCCTGCTTCCCAGGAATCCCCATGCTTCACAGACTGTCCCTTGCATGTGATCTGAAGTAGGGAGGTGGTGTACTAACTTGGAAACACTCAGCTGCCAAGTTGCCTCTGCTGCAGGCTTAAAATAGATCAGACTGAGAAAGGAAGGTAGAACTTGAGCCAACTGTTACCCTCTGTAGTCAGATTGCTTTGACTTGACTTCTCTAACTAGTAGAGTTGTTAGGAGAGGAAGGACCCCCTGACTCCTGTTTCCCAGTTCTGATTGCTTGAGGACAGACCTGATGGCCTACCATGGATGTACCTGAAAGTTACTATTTCTTGTCAATCTATATATTTTAATGAAATGTGTTTTTGTCTTTGGGGATGACAGACATTTTTGTATGAAGGGTAATGATATGTTTTGGGAGGAATAGTGCTGTCACAACACCTAATTAACCTTTAAGACAAAAATCCATAGACCCCTTTAATGGCAGATAGTTAGATCTGGCTTAGTTTCAAATGAGTAGAATTACAGAGATGACTTCCAGGCCACCCAGATTAAAGTCTCTCTAGCCTTGCCTGTGGGGGCCAGCAGAGAGAGGAGTGGTTGGATCACAGGCCAGCTAAGAGTAAATCGAATGGCCTGATTCTCCAGATCTGTTTACACAACGTTGAGACAGAGATGTGAGGAACGGAGTGAAAGGTGGCTTTCCTCATTGGCAAAAGGTGTATGTATGAGTCTTGAACAATGAGCATTTTTGTCTATGTATTTCCACAGGACTTCTTCAACTCCACACAAGAAATACAGGCCAGAACTTCCTTACAGAATGCTTCTACAGCCTGGCATTCTACATCACTAGGGAGATATGATCACAGCTGCTAGTGTGAGAAAGGATCCATAGTTCTACCTCAATAAACACTTAAGTTCTTATTAGATGCCTAGCCCCATGGTGGTCACAAAAGTCAAAAAACCATTAAATATTATTTAAATTATGCCTTTCAGAGACCCCCTCCAATGACTCCAGTGGTTAGGCCAGAGTTGGCCATTTTTAAATTGCCATGTTCTTCCTCTTTTTATGATTTTAGCTGATAATGAGAGAAATTATGTTTTACTTTTCTTTTTTTTCTCCCCTAAGCAGATCAATATTCTGGGTTAGAGAATGACTGTGATCCAAGTAGTCTTTGTCAGAGGTCACATTAAGTTCTTAGGACAGAGGTGACTTGCAGAGTCTGCAGGTGTCCGGGGGGGGGGCACAGACCAAGGACAGCAGCCTCTCTAGTACCCAAGTGTTGGGTTTGCTTATCTTCCTGAGCAGACTGTGTTTGGTGCCCTGACGGCCTTTCCTTTACCAGCTCTTCTTGGTTTTGTGTTTTAGAGACTCCATGAATAGTTTTAAAGCTATAAATAAAAATTTAGAAAAAAAGAAAGAAAAGGAATTTGGGGAAAAAGCCATGTGTGGATTGGCTACCACAGCAGATTAAGGAGGTTCGAATGCCAGGTGGCCTTCCCGCAGCCCCTGCTCCCTCCTCCCTCTCCTCTGCACCCCATCACCCCTTCCTCCTGACTTGGCAGGGAGTAGGGAAACATGTTTGTTTCATTGCAGTGGCAGCCTTCCAAGCTTCCCTTGTAAATTTTCTTATAGCTTGTAGGGGTCATTAAAATGTGGTGTGTTTAATTCTTTAGGCTTGGCACAATTTAGGTTTGAGTCCTGTGTCTTCCCTAAAGGATTCTTTCTTTCTATGCTTCTGCACATACTACCCCTCCAAAGAAAGCCACACAGAAACAAAAGATGTTAAAAGTGAAATTCAGAGCTGGCTGTAGTGGCTTATGGCTATAATTCTAGTACTGAGGATGCTGAGACAGCAGGAACACCATGAATTCAAAGCCAGTCTGGGAGCTACAGAGTGAGACCTTTTAATAATAATAATAATAATAATAATAATAATAATAATAACAATAATAACATCTGTCCCTGAGACTCCCTAGTACCCTACCTTCTGTTCTCTTAAATGTCCTTAGGTCACAGGGAGCCTATCCCATCTTGGAGCTGTGTACTCTTCCAGTCTTGGCAGGGCCATCTTAGTTCTTAGCTCTGAACTGCCATTCCTGAGACTTTCCTGCAAACCCCTCCCCTACCTATCAGTCAACCTGCTATTCACCTAGCAGCCCCCATCCCCCCCTGCTGATCCAGGAACCTGTGGATTCTAGTATTCTAGGATTGCCTAGAATCTCAACTCAAAAATTACACTTGTGTCTAGCTGAACTGCACCATTTCTTTTACCCCATTTGCACAGCAACGTAAAGTGATGCCAAAAACTGAACACAGTCACTATTCAGCTGGAACTAAGTTGTGGAAACAGCAAACAAAGATAAAAATAACCACCAACAAAGATGAAATCACCTACCCATACCAAGAAATGATACCAGTAGCACAGGTCCAGATGCCTAGGTCTCATTGCAGAAACACAAACAGCATGAATAACCAATGTTATTCATAATAATATCTGTGATATTCATGATAATATGTATAATACCATAATTTAAAACTCCATTGTAATGTGTTCTGAGAATGACAACCTAGTAGATGCCCAAGACAATGATTTCAAAAGAGCAGTTATAAATATGTTCCAGGAACTCAAAGAGAATATGAATAAAAACTGAATGAAGATAATGAAAACACAAACAGTTGAGTAGAATAACTAAAACAATTCAGAACATGAAATTAGAATTCAATAAAGAGATAGAATCTATGAAAAAAAAAGCTAAACTGAATTAAAACTGGAAATAAGAAACTTGGGAACTCAAAAAAGCTTAAAAGAAAGAAACAAAAAGAAAGTAGAGGACATGGACAGAGGATATCAGATCTGGAAGACAAGCTTGGGGAAATGGATTGCTCAATTAAAGAAAATGTCAAATCTAAAATAACCCAAGAGCAGAATATGGAAGATCTCTGAGACACAGTAGAAAGCATAAACCTATGACTCATAAGCATAGAAGAAGGAGAAGAAACCCAGGTCAAAAGCACAGAAGATATTTCAAATAAAATCATAGGAGAAAACTTGCCAAATTTAGGGAAAGAGATACCTATTAAGGTACAAGAGGCAGACAGGACACTAAGAAGACAGGAGCAGAAAAGAGACTTCCCACATCGTATACTAGTCAAAACACTAAGCATACAGAACAAAGAAAAGGTATTGAAAGCTGTGAGGGAGAAATACCAAGTCACATATAAAGGCAGGTACATCAGAGTAACAGCTGGCTTTTAAATGAAGACTATGAAAGCCAGAAAGCCATGGACCAGTGTCATACAGTCATGAAAGTGCATGGATTCCAGCCCAGACTACTATATCCAGCAGAATTATCAATTGTAAATGAAAGAGAAAGAAAAACTTTCCCTGGTAAAAACAGGGTTAAGGAATTTATGTCTTCAACTCTGCAGAGAATACTTGATTGGATACCAGAAGATTAAACATTCTCAAAAGGACACAAAGAATAAATTATCCAGAACAGTCAAACAAAAGAGATCTAAGAAAACAGCATTACAACACCAATGTAATAGGAATTAATAAACATTGGTCTATAATAACCGTCAGTATTAATGGTCTCAACTTCCCAGTAAAACATCACAGACTGATTTGATTAGATAAAAGGATCCAGCCAAGCGTGGTGGTGGACATATTTAATCCCAGCACTCGGGAAGCAGAGGCAGGCAGATCTCTGTGAGTTCAAGGCCATCCTGATGCACATAGTGAGTTCCAGGCCAGCTGAGGCTAAAGGGTGACCCTGTCTCAAAAAGTCCAAAAAACAAGAAAGAAACAAAGAAATAAAAGAACAGAAAAGAAAAGAGGATCCATTAATTTGCTGTCTCAAAAAAATGTACCTTATCAACAATGTACCTTATCAACAACACCATCTTAGGATAAAAGAAAAAAGATATTCCAAGCAAACAGAAAAACTAAGAAACAAGCAGGTGTGGCTTGTTTTGTCATATCTGACAAAACAGACTTCAAACTAAAACTAGTCAGAAGAGATGGGAAAAGTTACTTCATAGTCATTAAAGGAAAAATCCACCAAGAAGAAATTAGAATCCTAAGGATATATGCACCTCGCATAGATGCATCCAGTTTCATAAAAGAACCTTTAATAGCTCTAAAATCTCACACTGATGCCAACACAGTGATAGTGGCTCTCCACAATACCTCATTGTTACCAGAAGACAGATCAACCAGACAAAAACTAAACAGAGAAACCCTGGAGTTAAATGACTCCAAAATGGTCTTTACAGACATCTATAAAACATTCTACACAAACACCACAGAATATACTTTCTTCTCAGCAGCCAATGAAACTTTCTCAAAAATTGACCACACATTAGAACACAAAGCAAATCTTCACAAATTTATGAAAGTTAATATGTCATCCTGTATTCAATCCAAGCATAAAGGAATAAAGCTAGATAGTAATGATAATAAAAGTGTGAAGAATACAACTTCACAATGCTAAACAGTACACTACTGAATGAAAGTGGGATCACAGGAGAAATAAAGGAAATTAAAATTTTCTTATAACTGAATAAGAGACCAAAACCTTTGGAACAAAATAAAGGCAGTCCTAAGAGGAAAATTCATAGCACTAAGTGCCTTCATCAGATACTTAGAAACATATAAATAAATTAATGATGCATTTGTAAACTTTGGAAAACAAAAACAACACCTAAAAAGAGTAGAGAGGAAGAGATAAAGTCAAAGAAAAATAAATGAAATGGAAATGAAGAAAACAATCAGAGTCAATGAAATGAAATTATGAACTTTTCAGGTAAATGGAATGGGCTGGAAGCAGTCATGCTGGGTGAAGTGACCCAGACCCAGAAAGAGATGCATCGTATGTTTGCTCTCATGGCTGGATGCTAGCTTTGCATTTCTAGATATGCATGTTCTAATTTGAAAATTCAGAGAAGTCAGGAAACTGATAAATGGTCATGGGGGAGGAGGAGGGGGAGGCTTCCTGGGAGGGGTGGTAGAATGCAGTGACATAAAGGGGGGAAGAGGAACAAAAAAGTAGGAGGTGCTAAATGTGGTAGGGAATGGGAGGGCAGGACAGAGGAGGGAATATGGGGTGGCACAGCAACACTAAAGGCCTTTAGAAAAAGCTATATGGAAATCTACCACTATAGAAGCTTCTTAAAGTATAGATACATACATTATAAAAAGATATTGAAAGGAGTTACCTTGTAACAGAGGGACATTATTACTCCTAGATACCATAAGTGAGTAAAATATGACCCCAATGCCAGAAATGACCTCCCTCTTGAAAGTGTTGACAAGGTGTCATATAGACCCTGTAATATTACTTATACAAATATTATATATATAAATAAAACAGTACATTAGATTGGGAGTGGTCAATAAGGGGATGTGTGGACAGGGAGGGGATCTAAATACCATCAAATTATACTATATGAAGATCCTAAGCAATACCCCCGCAAAGAAGCGTAGGCAGGAGAGGTTTGTGAAAATTGCTACAATGCATGTCAGTTACACTTACATTACTATCTTGGAACACAGAATGTTTTGCCCAGAATGCCAGGCCCTGAAAAGTAAAGCAATTAAGTCTTATCATGATTTGAACTCAAAGTAACAATGTGAAAGCAAGCCGCACTGCCAGACGAAAAAGGTTCTGTGGTTAGGGCTCCCATAAAACACAGTCTTCCCAGTTAGTTATTTCTCTGAGGGTTTATAATAACATTTCTCTTAGGTTCTTTCATTGTCTGTAATAGACAGAGGGGCAAGGGACACCCAGGAGTGGCACTGACGCCTCAGCTGAAGAGAATGCCTTCCAGACAGCACCTGGGACAGGCCTTTGTACTATGAGGGGCCAAGCAGCAGAAAAGAACAGAGGTGTCCTCATGCCAAGCTGGGTCCGAGCCTGGCAGTGCTTGTCTGACAGCAGCCTGGGCAGCCATCCAGGGTGCCAGGCAAAGGGGACTGCAGATGCTTAGCCAGGGCTGCCACTCACTAGGGTGATGGGAAATAACAGCCTCTTAGTGGCAGGGTTGTGACATTGGCACGAGCAGCCCCTCAGCTGGATTATGCTGGCGCCCCATTGGGCCTGTGGAAGGCAGCCAGCCCAGCTGTACTGAAATACTCATTCTTTTCCCTTTCTCAAACCTTGCTTCTCAACATACAGATAAACAAAAGTGATGATATTATGGTTCATGCAGCGAGCAGAACCTTTCTCTGCTGAGGGAAAGAAGCGTTTGCACTAATTTATAGCAGAGTCTGTACCTACAATTTTTGTGAGGAAGAAACATAAAATTTTTATCACCTCTGAGACAGAACTCGTCTTGACTTTCAGGGGTCACATACATTGAATAGAGAGCTTCAATGATTCTGATCTCATGGTAGAGGGAAGAATTCCATCAGAGTAGATCAAATATGCCTCCAAACAGCATGCTAATCTTCCCTGAAGCCTTAAAAACAAACCCTAAACCTACCCTCCAGCAGGTTTCATGCATTGGATCATGTAGCAAAGCCAGGTCATGAATTGTTTCTGGGACCTACAGTATTTCATTGTGGAGATGTATAAACGTGCCTTTGTAGTAGCTGCTCCCAGGAATGTGGTACCTGATAGAAAGCGAAAGGTGTCTAAGACCCTAGCAGTTATATCACTTGGTGAGAAATGAAAACAAGACTACAGAGCCTGAGGCAGGGACTTCAAATCAGTCAAAAGGACGACAAGGGGAGAGCAATGGACAAGACGGAGTTCCTCCCTTCCTGTCCCAGACAGGAAGCCAACTCCTAATTACTGCTCGGTGTGGTAGGCTGAGGTTTATTTTCAGTAGAGTAGGTAGGTGCCTTTCACGTTTAGTAAATGACTACAGACATGTCTTGGCACAGTGAAGATAACTATCACAGTGTTATGTCGTGGTTTTATAACTTTCTGCAGTTCTCGACACAGGAATCTCCCTCGAAGGAGCCAGAGCCTGTTCCCCACGCTACAGGGAAGTAGTACCGCTCAGAGTCTTTCCTGCTTTGCTGGCTTCCCCCCTCGTCTTGTCTTTGTCTTGGTCACTATTGCTCATTTCCAGCCTCACTGTTGTAGGTGTCATGAGCACGCTGGGGAGAACAAGACGCTGCCATGCATGCTGCTAAGACAGAACTGTATGCAAGAAGGAGAAGCATGCATCGTGTTTGTTCTGAATCTGAAGGCACTTAGATTGCCTGAACCCCCTGGGAACGCATACTGAGAGCAACACTGAGGCCTTTTACCTGTGGGGAGCTCTTGTACCCAGTATTGTTCAGTTTCCTGCTTATGAGCCTGTGTACTTGGCTTCAGAATGGTACCTGTGCCCCAAAACATGTTCAGCATCTATCATGGTAGCAATCCTGAGAAATCTGTACAGATTCAGAAGGCCCTAACTGCTGAAATAAAAACAAAACCCCTCAGATTATTTTCAGCTTTAAAAACATTTCCTTGATGTTAAACTTCTCTGAAGGTTTGAGATTACTAGGTCATAGAGTTTTCCTTCAGCTCCTTTGCTACTTTCTATAAAATTCAAATGAAGCTGTCCTGCTGGTTCTGATTCATCTGTCAGATCATCATTTCTTTGCTGGTAAAATAAAGTTCTCTCGTTAAAGTGGAAACAACCTTTCTATCCAAAATATTAGAATATTTTCTTATTTTAAAAACAAAAGCAATCAGAGGCTGGAAAGATGGCTCAGCAGTTAAGAGCACTGGCTGCTCTTGTAGAGGACCTGAATTTGATTCCCAGCACCCACATGGCAGCTAACTACCATCCTTAACTCCAGTTCCAGGAGAATCTCATGGCCTCTTCTGACCTCCATGGCCATTGCCTGACATAGGCACACTTATAAACATGTAGGAAATACATTCATATACATAAAATAAAAATAATGAAATATTTTTAAGTAGAACAAAACAATGATAACTGCTACTTTTATGTATAGTCTAGTTGAAAATGTCTTGGGTTGTTAAAATATTGTACTTATTTAACATGATGAATTTGTTATTATATTGGATATAACTATTAGTAATTGTGAGTCACAGACATATCTGATAATAGTGCCTTAATACCATAAGCATTCTCTCACATCAAAGACTGGCAGGAGGCAATGTGAGCTGGTAGAGTCATCTCCTTGAGTCCTTAGAGACACCGGATCTTAATGTTTTTCCCCCTGTCCACCCAACAGTGAGGATCCTATCTTGAGGTTACTGCATGGTCCAGAATGGCTCACTGGAATTCCACCTGTAATATCCATATTGTAGGGTGGATAATAAAGTAAGAACAGAAGTCCAAAGCACCTGTAACTATCTTGTGGCAGAACCTGGCCATATTGCCATACCTACCTGCAAGAGAGGCCACACAGTGACCATTCTCACTAAGGAGAGATAGAGGGTAGAATTAAAACCAAAGAGGTTGGTGCCACATCAAAGCATGTGATCTTGATTATGATTTAAGATCTGTATGTTGGAATAGCATGGAGACAATTGGGCCTATGTTTCATATCTAACTGCCTCATATCTTAATCTCACTGTTAAATTACAATTTAATCCAGCTTATCTCTGTAGTAAGTGCCATCAGATGAGCCTGCATCACTATCCTGAGGGTGTGTAGAAAGGCCATCATGATCTGCACAGGTCTTATGTTCTGTCCATTAGCGCCATTCATTCTATGCTTCACTCAATATAATTCAGTTTGTGGGTCATAAGTGTATAAACATTCTGTGAATGAGCTGATTACAGAGCATGGATATGATTCATATCATATGAATTCATAATTTATAGCAAATTCATAATTCATAATTTAAAAAACAGATTATAAGAAGGTATTGGGGGTTTTGATAGTAATCTAATATTTTCTTAGATGTTTATCCTAGGTGATGTTTTAGTTTCTAGACATCTGTAGCCAAGAAGTACCCTCTGCCCCACTTCCTGCCCTTGGAGCCTCTGCCCCATGCTGCACAGTCCCAGAAGCTTCTCTTCTAATTCTGTCGTCCCCTGACCACCCTTTCTCCTTATGGGCCTAGGAGTTCAGATGGAACTGAAAGAAGCACTCAATACCCGGGCCTATACCACAGTCTGGACCCTTGTTTCTGTAGAAAATATTTTTAAGTTGCAAAATAGATCAATTATAAATGAAGCAAACTAATCCATAGATAGAGACTGCTTATCTTAGCCTATTTTAAACAAATTTCTTTTTCTTTTCTTTTCTCTTCTTCTTCTTCTATCTGCTTCGTTAGTTTTTTTCTTGCTCTTTCGTTTGTTTTTTGTTTTTTTTGTCTTTTTTGTTCAGTGAGGAACAGGTTGCCCAGTGTAGCTCCAGGTGTCCTTGAACTTACTATGTAGACCAGGCTGGCCTTGAACTCCCAGAGATCCGCCTGCCTCTGCCTCCTGAGCGCTGGGATTAAAGGTGCGTGCCACCATGCCTGGCTACAAATTTCTTTTATATGTGTTTTGAGGAAGAAAAGTCTTTAAAGTAGGGATGATAAATAACATTATGTTGTGTTCATTTCTCTTTTGCTATAGACTGGTAGTTATACCAGCAATTTGGTGAATTTCTATAAAGTTTCCCTTTAGAGAAATAAGATACCTGAATATATATATGCATCTCACAAGGAAAGCAAGATTGTTAACTTATATAAAAATTAAGCTTCTAGACTAAGAAATATACTGAATAGACAGTATTTTATTTTACAGGTGGTTTTCTTCTTTGGCCATTGAAAAACAGATACTTCAGCCTAACCGAAGAAAAGTTAAAGGGTGGTGATAGATGATTTGCTCAGCACTCTGACCCTCATAATGCCAAAGCATATCACCTCAAATTTAATAATGACTATTCTACCATCTGTTATTTTTATCTGTTACTTGAGTTCTTTGTATGTGTGGTAAAGTGTGGTTTATAAAGAGGAGGCACACCTGGGCTGTAGCTCTTGTCTGGGCAAAGCCACAGAGGTGGCCCTTCTGCCTGTGCCTGCTCCTAACAAAGCAGCACCAGTTCCGTTGTGCACAAGATGCCGTCTGCGGGAACTCCAGTTCAGACTTTCCTCCTGGACATCTTCCTTCCCATGGCCCTCACTGCTTTGTGAGAATAGCTATGTTCTGTTTATTGTCTTACTACCGATACCTCTTCTCATTCAGAATCATAAGGTGATGTGTCTTGTCTTGTCCTGCCTCTTCTGTCTCAGGATTAGCTTTCCTTATTGTCTAAGAGCCACAAGCTTTGACACTACTGAGCAACTACTGCCCAATCCCTGGCACTGAGTGTGAGCTCTTCACACAATACCTCTCTCAGTCAGCCCTCTGATTCAGAGGTGTCCCACTGTGCACAGGATTCTCAGAATAGTCTTATAAATTACTATAAAGTGTTTTAACTATAAAGTTTTAGAAACAAAGAGTTTGGTTCTTTTGACTTAGGCAACCAATAACCATAAGGGATACAGATCAGAGCTTGAAACAGCAATTCTGATGGGAATATTTGTATTAGAAACTTTTTTTAAATTTTATTTATTTCTGTATGTGTATGAATGTATTGCCTGCATGCAAGTTTGTGCACCTGTGTCGTGCAATGCCGCGGAGGTCAGAAGAGGGTCTCAGATTCCCCTGGAGCTGGAGTTCTTCAGGAATTGGAGTTTCAGACGGTTCTCGGCCGCCATGTGGGTGCTGAGGATTGAACCCAGGTCCTCTGTAAGAGCAGTCGGTGCTCTTAATCGCTAGGCCATCTCTCCAGCCCCAGAAACTTTTTTTTTTTTGTCTCTCAGCCCATCTCACATCTCTTTGTACCACAAGGCTATTTTATTTTATTTTATTTTTTATTTTTTTTTGAGACAGGGTCTCCCTATAGCCCCAGCTGGCCTGGAACTCCTCTATAGACCAGGCTGGCCTTGAACTCACAGAGCTCCACCTGCCACTGCTTCTGTCTCCTGAGTGCTAGGATCAAAGGCGTGCGCCACCACACTCAGCTTAAAGACTAAGCTTAAAGCTTAGCCACCACGTGAGTGCTGGGAATCAAATCCGGGTCGTCTGCTAGAGCAGTCGGTGCTCTTAACCACTGAGCCATCTCTCCAGCCCCCACAAGGCTATTTCAGAAGGAGCCTATGATAGCTCAGCCTTTCCTTCCCTCCTCCTGCTAAGTCACTGATTATATTTAGAAAACAAAGAGGATAGAGGAACTTCAAGAATTATAAAACAAAATTTCAAGAGAACGTTTTTATAAAGCAAGTTTCTAGGAAGACTATTTTGTCTCCTAGAAGTTATTACAAGTGTCAGGAAAGTTGGTTCCCTGTTTCTTTCTTTCTTTTTTTTTTTTTTGTATTTTTGAGACAGGGTCTCCCTTTTAGTCCTTTAGTCCCAGCTGGCCTGGAGCTGCCTTGTAGACCAGGCTGGCCTTGAACCTGAGTACTGGGATTAAAGGCGTGTGCTACCACCCCGGCTAGTTCCCTGTTTCTTGTCTAGTTAATGGACCTTTGTTAAATGCTTGCCAGCTTACATTTTGAATTTCCTGATTGAGAACCCTTTGAGTAGAATTAAAAAACATTTTCAACACACTTATGATCTGGACAGCAAGTGACGTCCTGGGTTCATTACATCAGTTCTCTCTCTTTTTTTTTTTTTGGTCTTTTCCAGACAGGGTCTCCCTTTAGTACCAGCTTTTCTGGAACTCATGATGTAGACCAGGCTGGCCTTGAACTCACAGAGATCCACCTGCCTCTGCTTCCCGAGTGAGTGCTGAGATTAAAGGCACGTGCCACCACACCTGGAAGCTCTCATTTTCCTAACAGAATGTGGATAGCCTGCTCTGTGGATGGCCCCTGGAACTCAGAACTTCCCAGTTTGTAGGGTGAGACAACAGATAACATGTGCTGAGTTCAGTCATTCACAGAAGCAAAGGATGTGCAGTATAAAGTATGGAGCTAACACTGAGGGATGTCATATTAGTGTTCTAGTCTCTGGAGGAAGAGTGGCCCCCAGCAGTGTCCCTGGACTCTGCTTCAGGAAGCCAGTGGTGCAGTGTTTGGAAGACAGCCATGAAGGATACATATGAAGTATCTCCATATTAATCACCAACTTTTCTCTTTTTTTTGAGACAGGGTCTCCCTGTAGCTCCAGCTGTCCTGTAACTCTCTATGTAGACTAGGCCATGAACTCACAGAGATCCACCTGCCTCTGCCTCCCGAGTGCTAGGATTAAAGGCATGTGCCACTATGCCCCAGCAACCAACTTTTCTTAACATCATACTAGATCTTAATGGGCTCAGAGACAAATGCTGAAAAGTGGGCCTTTCAGTCTTATCTAAAAGAGGCATTATGAATGGTTATGACTATGAAAAACATTATTTACCAAAGTTTGAACCTTATAATAATTTATGTGTCTTTCCATACTTTTTCACTGTGAGTTTAAAGTGTAATTAAGTGGAGTTTACATGTATACGTTGAAAAGTCTACCTTTGAATACTACTTAAAAATGCTTTTGAACTGTGCTATTAGAGTGAATTTGCCACTTAACAACAACAGCAAAAAAACAATACAAGGGCTCCTGATGTAGTCTAGTGGTAAAGTACCTGCCTGACATGTGCGAGGCCCTGGGTTCAACACCAGGACCTCCAAAATAATCAATAATACATTGTTTTAATGTAAGAGAATTTTAGCAGAAACTTAAAAAAATATTATCACTGCCATAACCAACTAAGTTCTTAGTGCTAAATTGACTCATTATTTTTGCTTTGTTGTAAGGTATTTTAAAATATATCTAATTTACATGATATTAGTTTTATATTTCTGCAAGATGCAAATCATGCAATTTGAATCACTTGTGACAGTAGACACAGGCAGTCCATAATGGGAAAGTAAACTCTTGGGGCATGCTGTTCCACAACTCCATTGACTGGAAAGAAATTAGATTACGTTCAGAAATGAGACTAGTATTTTTGTTACTGTATAATGGCCAAGGGGTAAAAGGGCATGTTTACCAGCATTTGAGACCCAAGAGATTGAGGACCCCCCCACCAGGAACTGAGGTTTAGATACTCGGCATTACAGCCAGGAGACTCTCACAGGGGCTTGTGTTAAAATTAGTTCACAGGCTGCTGAGAAACGTGGAAATGCCCCTTGACAAGATTTTGTACATCTGAGGCCAATATTAAGTTTAGTGGTGTTAGACATACAGGCAAAATGAGGTACATCTCAGCTGATTACACTTAGCAAAAAAGCAACCTTTGAGAGAAACTCTAGGAGCAAGAAAAGTAAATGGAGAGGATTCTGTTCCCCAAATGTGTAACGTGAATTCCTGATGACTAGGAATAGAGCTTTTATGTGTAGCACTTCAGCAGGACACAACTCCTCTCTAATGAATAAATGGAGCCTTAATAAGGAAAACCACTCACTACTTTTTCAGTTGCAAATTAATTTGCTGCAGGCTAATTTAGTATCATTTGCTTATGTGAGGTATGCCTCCTAAGGAAGCTAATTCAGCTTACCTGAAAAGTGACTCATGTTTTCAAAGTGAAGAAGTGCTCACAACACAAGTACAGTTTTATCCTGAAATTGCCACTTGCTCTGAACTCATGGATGGGCTTTTTTGTTGTTATCTCTAAAACTTTTATCTCTATTTGTGTGTGTGTATGTACATATATATATATATACATATATATATGTTTGTGTATATACATACACATATATATGTATATATATGTGTGTATATATATATATATATACACACACACACACACAAAATATATATGAGTGCTTTGACTGCATGTATATAAATGCACATGTGTCATGCAGTGCCCATGGGGGCCAGAAGAGGATATCAGATCCCTCTGGAACTGGAGTTCAGGACAGATGTTAGCCACGTGGGTGCTAGGAACTGAACCCAGGTCTTCTGCAAGAGAAGCCAGTGCTCTTGACTGCTAAGCCATCTCTTTGACCCCTGGTTATTGATTTTTAAATTTTTTTTATTATTATTTATCTTTGTATGTGTATGAATGTACTGTCTGCATGCAGGTCTGTGCACCCGTGTCGTGCAATGCCGCGGAGGTCAGAAGAGGGTCTCAGATTCCCCTGGAACTGGAGTTCTCCTGGAATTGGAGTTACAGATGGTTCTTAGCTGCCATGTGGGTGCTGGGGATCGAACCCGGGTCCTCTGCAAGAGCGTCAGTGCTCTTAACTGCTAGGTTATCTCTCCAGTCCCGGTTATTGATTTTTAAATAGAAACCATACATATTTCCACACCCAAATCCAGGTTGGCATGGGAGTGAAAGAAAGGAGGGAAAGAGGGGAAAACTGGCCACTAGTTACCAGTGGTTCTTTACTTTCAGGAACCTGAAAGGACAAAGATCTTCTTTGATACCTCTCTCAGGATGGCTTCTGAGGCATCCTGACCAGTCTCTTAGTTTCTGTTTCTTCAGTCTACTCTGCACCTTGAATATGTACGTCCCTGCCCCTGCCCCTGCCACAAAGCCTTTAGTAGCTTTTTATTACTGACAGAATAGAGTTCCAGCTCCTGGCCACCAATGCCCCAGTACCCAGAGCACCTTACCTCCTTGCCACTGCAACAAGTCAGCTCTATGCCGAACATTTCCATGTTTGTCCTCAAAGTTCCTTGCTTGGTCTCCAGGAGCCTTTCCAGGCTCCTGAATTTGGCAGTCATCCCTGTCCTCTAGTTTTATGTCTGAGGCACTCACAGGTACCCTCTCTTGAAGTATGGCAGCACATCCCCAGCTAGAGGCTGAGGTCCTCAGAGTCTGGAACTACGTTAAGGCTGTTTGGTTCTCCTGCATCTCCCATAGAATGTAGATGTTGTTTATGGAATGTTGGTGGCTGCTGAGGAAGGTTGTCCTTGGAAAAGTTTGAATGACAATAAGATGATCCCACCCTCCAGTATTAGAGGACTTTTCTGGAACAAGAGGGTAACTAACACTGGTGCTCTACTCACAGATTTTTTTTTTCCTGGCTAGTGACGGTCACCTTTCTCCTGCTTGAGTGGGTCAATGCCTTGTCTAAGGAAAGGTATAGATTTAGGATTTAGGATTCCATATTTTCCTGATTTATGAAGTTATAAAAGTATGTTTGAATATAGCTTTTTAAAAGCATGCCTTTAACAAAAAGAAAAGCAGCATCACTTAATTATTACAGGTTCTACTTCTGGTTAGTGAGTCTCCAGCTTTGAATTTGGAACTTAGGTATTTACCAGGGTGCTACTTGCTTGATACTTGCCTTTATGTTATATATAATATGAACACATTTGTACTGGTTGATATTTTCTTATAATGTAGTCTTTAGAGAGGCCTGTCTATCATTTTTGTCCCCCTTCTATGTATCTGGAAATGGCCAAGCATTTCTCAAATATCTAAGCCACTTGTATTCTGTCTGCTCTGGATAGAGTCTCCTAAATTCTTTGCAGATTTCTCTTTGAGAACATGAAAAAAGAACTCATGACATTATAAAAAGAAACCAGAGGTCATCCAGCTGTGAAACTGCATCTAAGCATTAGCTTCTGTTTTGTCTAACATTCATTTTCTATTCATCCTTTTTTTAAAGTTTGTCCAGCAGTTTAAACCTAGTAATTTTAGTTCTGTGGTTTCTTTTGGCTCCTAAATCTTTACCCACTGGTTGAAAATAGAGATTGTGAACCTCTCTTGGTGGGCATATGTGCAAACAGGAGCTGGGAACTTACTCCATTGCTGGAACTGAGTATTCTTGGGGCAGAGGCTATATTTGCCAGAACTGTATGTGTGCACATGTATTTGTAGGTCTACACAAAATGTGTGTGAGCACATGTACATATGCACATGTGGGTACTTTGGAGGCCCTTGGTTATGGTGGGGAATGGGCGGGAGGTATAGTGAAGCAAATGGTTTATGGATTTTAACGTGCATATATTTTTCCATAATTTCTTTTCCACTGAGGAGCTGTAAGATACATATGGCCTTTGAGACCTTACTAAACCAAGCTGGAGCCAGTCACCTGTGAACTATGTATCTTTAGTCAAGTGGCATTCTCCTGCTCAGCTTCAGTATCTTCTTCATTCCAGTAGCCATAAGTGAAGGAAGAACAAAACTCTTACAGCAGTCAGCACAAGGTTTAGCACAGATGCATTCAGCAATGGCCAGTTCCCCTGACCTTTGAACTGCCTAACAGTGCAAGAGTGTCCTGGAGCAATCAAGAGAAAGGATAACTGTGTATTTGTATCATTACATTGAGCCCCAGGTGGGTATTCAAAGCAGTATGATAGTAGCTGGCCATTAATTGAAGGATTATGTCTAAGCTGCTCTTTGGACATGAATTATCTTTGAGAGTAGTGTGCTATTTCAGAGCAAATGTAATTCTTTCTTAGGGCAATTATCCCGAGGCCAGCAGTCAATCCTAGCCAAGCTGGAGAGGGCAGGGCCCCTCAGACTAACATATACAAGCTCTTCTGCTTTGCCTACTGTGGTTCTTTTGAGTGGGTGTGGCGAGATGTTTAACCACACTTAGATTTCAATACCCGATCTTCACTTCAGTCAGAAGAGACAAATCCCAGAAGGCATTGGACCCAACCTTCAGCATCACTTTACGTTTACTTTTCAATTCCTGTGTGCCCACCTCCATGTGACCTCACCTTATTTCCACATATAAGTAATCAAGCTTTGATAGATCTCCATGATGATAAGATTTCTTGATATATTGGTCTTTCATATTATTTTGCTTGTACTGTATATATAAATTGTAGTTCTTAGGTTTATTAGCTAACTAGAATGGCTATCTAAAAATTAATAGCTTGTGTAGTATTGTCACAGAATAATAGAAATATATATAATTTAATATGTAAATATTACTTTGTATTATCTAATTTTTTCAACAGCTCTGTGGAAACTTCCGACTTTTCCCTTAGCCTCTCTGGACTCCTCAGTCCCACCATTCTGGTGTGTGGCAGGGCTAGTCCAAGTCAAGCTCCAGCTCTGTTTTCCTCCGTCTGTGAGCTGTGTATATGCATTGGAGTCCTTGCCAACTGGTGTGTAAATACACTTATGTCTCATTCCCCTCTCTCCCCAAACAATTCCCCAAACTTATCCACATCCTCTTCTCCTCACCACTCTCATTGTGCCTGACACCCACAAAGATATAATCAATGGATGGACTGTTTTATAGTTAGGCAGAAGTATGCCTTCAAAATTCATCTTTCTTCTTTATACTTATTTCCTATTAATGCTGAACAAATGATTAGATATTACAGCTTATTTTAATTAATATTAGGATAAGTTTAAAGTCAGAATACATAAATTAAGTTGTCAAAAATAATCCCATAGTACTTTTTAATATCTATCTTTGGATTGAATGTGTGACCATAATTATTTGTCCAATACCCTTAGACCTTCCTTCCTCAGTATAGTGATTAACTTCTGTTTGCCTTATCTAGGCTTTAGGCTTTGTTCTGGGTCTGATGACACTCAAGGTTTTTCCCCATGAGAGCAAAAACAAAGTTGTTTTTATCCTCTGTTTCCACTATTTGGTGACATATTGGATAATGAGGAAAGAGCTTATCATCTATCTGAGCTGACAAATATGGCAGCCTTGCAGCAAAAAGCAAATGCAGATGAGGCTCTTCTCCAGTTAGAATAAGAATGAACCTCATGCTTGTCTGGCCCTGTTGCCGATGGTCAAATGTACTCGATATGGTTTCCATAGCATCCAGACAGCCTGAGTACCCAGTGTCTACCTGTCTAGTCAACACATCAGCTTTACTGGAGAGACAGCAGCAGTTTGTCACCAGAGCTCATTTCCAATGTGTCAGGAACAAATCTGTTACCAGCTCTCTTTATTCCAATGTGAATACTGGAAGTTCTATTAAGT
Source organism: Rhizomys pruinosus (assembly GCA_009823505.1). NCBI lineage: Eukaryota > Metazoa > Chordata > Mammalia > Rodentia > Spalacidae > Rhizomys > Rhizomys pruinosus. Next base: position 1,710,683 of record VZQC01007895.1, read on the forward strand.
GATATTTTTGGTGATAACAGCATGGTTGGGTTTTTTTTTTTTTCTTTTTTTTAAAGTTTATTTCACAAGTTTTGTTTTTAAAGTGGTCTTTTCTAAGCCTTTAATATTGAGGTAAAAGAAGAAAAGTGGAATATGCCTAGCCTAGGGGTGGCCAGCCGCTGCAGGTGAAGGATGGCCACACTAACGCAGTAATGAGAAGGACAGTTATCTTGATGGTTAGTGATTTGGGTAATTTAACTTCTGCTCCAGATGATAAGCCTTCTTGCAGACTTCCTGTTCCAGGAGATTATCTATTAAAGAACATTTGGTTGCCCTCCCCCATTGAAGCCCATTAGGAAAATTAAAGCTTTTAATTTTAGTGATGAGTTTTACTGATAGAGACAACTGCCTTCCCAGATTTTCTCCAAATGTAAGCACACTTGCCATATCAAACGAAATACTTGTTACTTAACACAAACTAGTATGGAATCATATGGAAATTATGTTTATGGACATACATTATAGAATACTAATACTCTGTTGGAAGGAAACTATGTCAACATTCAAGCCAGGGAAACAAATCAAGAAACAAACCCAAAAGTCCGTTAACTATGAAGTTTCTCATAAGTGAGCTTGCCTATTAAACCTTTAGGTTTCATTAGCTTCTTTCCTTTAAAGAAACAGATCACACATATTTTGTAATGCGTAAGCTACCTGATGCCAACAGAAAATGAAGAGAACGAATGAAAACCGAGACTGTGGTCAACTCCTAGAGCTCCGATTGCTGTTACCTACAAGTGAAAATACACCTAGGAAAGAACAGAAGCTGAGAAGGACTCTGGGTCTCAGCTGTGGTATTCTCTGATGCTCTCCTGACCAAATGAACTCATATTGGGATAGTGAGTGTCTCCTTTAAGAAAACCTCAGAGCTCCAAAACTCATGCACACACACATGTAGTCAGAGTGGAGTACTCAGACATCTCACTTCTAGAAAAGTTAATCTCGGGGATGGAGAGATGGCTCAGTGGTTAAGAGCACTGACTGCTCTTATAGAGAACTTGGGTTTGATTCCTGGCATCCAGTTCCAGGGGAATCCGACACCTTCTTCTGACTCCACGGGCATTGTACTTATACACATGCAAGCAATATACTCACACACATGAAATAAAAATAATTAACAAAAAAAGAAAAGTTAATCTTAAAGTTATCTGGATGCCTTAAAATTATGACAGATCAGTCTGTGTATGAGTCCTTGGAACATTACAGTATATCTGTAATGTTGGTGAATAAAAAAAATTTCAACTCCCAGAGTCATGCAAATGAGAAGCCTAGAGAAAGGAAATTGCTTGGGAACTGGCAAAATAAAAATGTTATGTACGTGTGTATGTTTTCACTTTCTTCCATTCTTTGAACACTACCGCTACTTATGGTGGTGCTTAAATCCTGTTCAAAAAAGTAGCTTTTAAATTTTTCTTTTATAGTTTCACACATTAATATATTTTTATCAGAATCACTCCCTGTTGCCCCTCTCTTGCTTCCCTGCCCCTGGGATTTTTATTCTTTCTAACACATTACCCTCCTATTTTCATGTCTTTTTTAAATTAATTTTATTTATTTCTGTATGTGTATGAATGTATTGTCTGCATGCAAGTCTGTGCACCCGTGTCGTGCAACGCCGCGGAGTTCAGAAGAGGGTCTCGGATTCCCCTGGAACTGGAGTTCTCCTGGAATTGGAGTTTCAGATGGTTCTCAGCCGCCATGTGGGTGCTGGGGATCGAACCCGGGTCCTCTGTAAGAGCGGTCGGCGCTCTTAACCGCTAGGCTATCTCTCCAGCCCTCATGTCTTTTTTTTAAAGAAAAACATACAGAGTTTAATTAAGGTTGTCTGCATATGTGTGAGATTATTTACTGGACCCTGGGCAAGTTACCAGAGGCTACACCCCTGAAGAGAAATGACTACCCTTCCTCCATCACCCTTTGACTACCAAGAACTGCTCAGCTCCTGTACTTTTCCCCAACCATGTTGAAATGTACATCCCTTCTGAACCCTCTTCCACAGTGTTCCCTACACTTGATGTGGAGTAATAACAGAGATTTCTTTTATGGTTGCGCTCCCAACAATCACTTATTCTTAGCACCTTGACCAGTTATGAGTGTCTGCATTAGGTTCTTCTACCCATAGCATAACAAAACATCCCTGGATTGAGACCAAAAGCAACACCATTCTATGGGTACAAACACAAACATTTAGAAGGCAGTTGGACAATGTGTCCATTTAGAAAACCAGCAGTAATAGGTTCCTCCTATGGCCTGTGGCCTCCTCAGCCAGAGATTTTGATCAGATTTATAGTATCAGACATGAATTTCCTCCTATGGAGTGGACTTGAGATAAATTCAGAAAGTGGTTGGTTATGCCCATAACATTTGTGCCACTGTTACACCATTGGACACATCTTGCCTAGCAATTCGGCATTGTAATGTGTAGGGTCCAGAGCTGGATAAGAACATTATGATTTTTCTTCCCAGTGGCCTCAATGATGGTCAAATTTCAGCATACATCAGAATGTCCTGTAGTGCTCTATAAAACCCAGTATGCTAGCCCCATCCCTAGAGTTTCTGACACTTGAAATTTTACATTTCTAACAGGTTCTCAGGTGATGTTGAAGTTGCTAGTTGAGGAACCACAATTTGAGAACCTCTACCTTAGGTGTTACATTCTAGAATTTTCTCTAAGTTCAACAAAATTTGGGTTTCCCATTTGATTAACTATCACCTAGTGAAATTGAATTGAAAAGAGAAAGGAGAAGAGGTGTTAAAAGATGAGGAAACCCCACCCATGTGAAGTAAGTGGGGTAGAAGAGAGCCAAAGGGCAAAAGACAGAGGGGCGACCACAGCCCCCAGGGGCACTGACCCTCAAGCGCCTGTGGAGGGACATGCCAATATTAAGAGAACAAGTCGAGTATATGAATCGAGAGCCCACTCTGTGTAGCAGGAAATCACATGACCTAGAATTAGAAGCTTCACGAGGGAGGGCATGCCATCTCTCATGTTTTGTTTGCTGTGTTCAGAGCTTACTCAGTCTTTGTCATCTGTCCTTTCTAAGACCACCCCTGCTGCAGCACCCCCTGAACACCACAGCCCTCCCTGGCCTCTATTCCTCTTAAAATCTAGTGTTTGTAATTTCTATAAACATTTAATTCATAGCTTCATTCTGGCTGATAGGACTTCATCATGTGTCATAGGCATGATTAGACTCCAAACCTGAAGAGGTCTCGGATGCCCCTGATTCAGTCTGCATCCACAGACCTTCAGATACAGGACAAGCTCAGGAAAAGTTGCTGATTATTTGAACTACAGGAGGAGTCCAAATTTGTTTGTTTGTTTGTTTAAATTGTTTGTTTAAATTGTTGAGTGTGCATTTCATGCAATACATCTTAATCCTAGAGAAAACACTATCTCTGTCATATCTCTAGACAAATGAAATGCCTTACCATATGCTAAATGTGGACCTTTATATTTACAGACAAATATACCCTACTCCACTCATCAAAGAAGCTTCTTTTTGCAATAGATGGAGGCTATTACCAAGTTCCACAGCTGGTGACACACAGAGAATATATGTCTGAGAGATGCCCAGCCCTAAGTGACTCAACTATAGTGGAACCTCTATACCTAAGTGTATTAGTCACTTTTCTGTTGCTGTGATAAAACACCATGACCAAAGGATCTTATAAAAGGAAGAGTTTATTTGAGCTTACAATTGATGGTTCCAGGGAATTAGAGTCCATTGTGGCGGGAGGCATGGCGGCTGGAGCAGCAAGCCGAGGGTCACGTCTCACAAAGAGCATAGGAAGCAGAGAGAGAGAGAGAGAGAGAGAACCACAAGGCTTGTTAAACTCACTAAGCCTGCCCCCAGTGACATACTTCCTCTAGCACAGCCACATGTTCTAAGACCTCCAAAAACAGTGCCACGAACTGGAGACAAAATGTCTGAATACTTACAGCCTATGGGGGACACTCATTCAAACCACCACATTCCACTCCCTGGCCCCCATAGGCTCCTGACCATATAAAATGCAAAATGCATTTAGTCCAACCTTAAAAGTCCCCATAGTCTTTACCAGTTTCAATGCCATTCAAAAGTCTACAGTCCAAAGTCTATTCTGAGACTTAGGCCAATCTCCTAAACTGTAAGCTCCTATAAAATCAAAAGACAAATTACATACTCCCAACATACAGTGGAACCGAATACACACATTCCCATTCCAAAAGGGAGGAATAAAGGCATAGTGAGGAAATACTGGACCAAAACAAGACTGAAAACCAGCAGGGCAAACACCAAGTCCAGTAGCTCCACATTCTAAGCCCTTTGGAAGTCAAGTCCGCAAGTCTGGGACTTGACTTCCAAAGGGCTTAGATGGCTCAGCTCTTCCAGCTTTGCTTGCAACATACATCTCTTTCTTAGGCCGGTACCACTCCCTGTATGCAGCTCTCCTTGGCAAGTATCTCACAGGTCTGGCATCTCGAATGTCTCCTTGGGGTCTCTGCTGCCAACCAGGCTTCACCTTCACAGCTTCACACAGTGGCCTATCAGGGCCTTCTTTATGCAGGGACACCCCTGCTGCACTCTGCCTGACCTTGGCAGCTCTCTGAAACCGTGGAGGAAGAACTGATGACCCCTTCACTCTTGCAAACTTCATGCCTCTAAAGACAGCACCAGGTGAATGAAACTGCCGAGTTAGGCTGCAAGTTTGGGATGGACCCTGGCCTATTTCAACCACATTTGCAACTTTTCTCTGCCCTGGACTTGCTGGAGGATTAGCCGGGTGTGGTCTTGCCCTGAAGGTACTGATTCTTTTGTTTACTTGTAAATCTCCAGGCCTCTCCTTAATCACTTTATTCTCCTTATGAAAGGGAGCCTCTCCCTCACTAGCCTTGGCCACACCTTTAATCTTCCTAGTGTACTTTTCAGATCCAAACTGTACATTCTGCATTTCCTTCTGCCCCATTTGCTCTTTTTCACTATAGATCTGTATAATATTCACCATTAAAAGCCACACCACCATTTCTACATTATGCTATTTTGAAATATCCTCTGCCAAAGACATTAGTCCATTGCTTTTCAACTTAGCATCAGGCAAGCATCTGGGCTGTGGGCAAACTGCTGCCAGACTCTTTATCAAAATATCCCAGTTGCTGCCTAAGTCTTTATTTTCCTCTGGAACTACATTTTTTGCAGCCATGCTTTCTTCCAGGCTTCTACTAAAATGGCCCCGTAAGCTCTGCTTACAGTAGTCAACAGCTTTTCTAGCCCAAAGTTCCAAAGTCTTCCACATTTCTCCAAACATCCACATGGTCAGGTTCTTCACAGCCAACAGCCCACTCTCTGGTACCAATTTACTGTATTAGTCACTTTTCTGTTGCTGTGATAAAACACCATGACCAAAGGAACTTATAAAAGGAAGAGTTTATTTGAGCTTATGATTGACGGTTCCAGGGAATTAGAGTCCATTGTGGCGGGAGGCATGGCGGCTGGAGCAGCAAGCCGAGGGTCACATCTCGAAAAGAGCACAGGAAGCAGAGAGCAACTGAAGACCACGAGGCTTATTAAACTCACTAAGCCTGCCCCAAGTGACATACTTACTCTAGCACAGCCACACCTCCAAAAACAGTGCCACCAACTGGAGACAAAATGTCTGAATACTTACAGCCTATGGGGGACACTCATTCAAACCACCACACTAAGGCTGGTGGAACCTAGTAGAACTGGGGTAGAGAGATTACTAATATATCCCTCAATTCAGGTTTTTATATGTAAAAATTATTTGAATGTCCAGTTTATGATATTTAACCCAAAGATCACATTATTATCAAATGGAAAAGAGGAAACAGCAGAGTGTATTGGTGGCCTAGTCAATAATGATTGTCTTACCACTGGAATTCTTGGTGCCATTTGTAAACATTTCTGCAAGAGACAGGTCTACTTTGTTGTCTTTAAACAGTTAAAAATCCCCAGAGGAAACACTGATCCCTAATATTTTAAAAAATATTTTATTGAGCTTTTGTCATTTCATAGAATAGTTCTTAATCAAGTTTAGACTCCCTCCCTGATCCATGCCCCTCCAGTCCCCCACCAGCCCCTCTCATACATCCCACCACACATGGTAAATCCCATCCAGTCTAGCATTTGTACCCAGATGTCCTTAAGTGCAAATTCATTCACTGATCCCACATCTTATTTTCACTTTTTTCAAAGGAGAATTATTTTTTCTCTTCAAAATTTCAAAATAATACCACAAAAATAAAATGGTTAGAACTTATTTGGGATTCTAAAAGTAGTGATTTACTTGAAGACTTTAATTATAGAAACTGGTTTACTGTCAAAGATTGAGTTTCACATTTAATATTGCAGGGTAGTTTTTGCTTCTCTCTGAATTCAGCTGAAACATATTTCAAAAGGAAAAGTGTTTTTGTATGTGTGTATGTGTGCCCATCTGAAATAGAAAGAACAAGACACTAGACAGATGTTAAAAGTAAAGAGGAAAACAGCTATTATCCATCCTGAATGACTCTGAACTCTTCCTTCAGATTGTTTGACTACTCTAAGAACAAGTTCCTAGACCTGCTTCTGGGGTTTCTGATTTATAAAACTGAGCTAGGCCCTAGGCCCTGGACCAAGTGATAAAAGTCCATAGCCACTCAGAATCATGTTCTAAAGAATATATGCGAAGCCAGGTTCAAGAAGCATGAACAACGGAGCCAGTATGGAGCTAAGCCATCGCTGTAGGTAAGGCTGGGAAGAAATCATGCATGCTCTGTGATTTTTATGCCACTTATACAGAGTTTGTTGGTTTGTTTTATCTTTCTGACACACTTAGGGCACTTAGGGATCATCATAAACAGTTAAGGTGAAAAAATTGAGGCTGAGGAAAGTTCTATGGCTAATCCAATCCCCAAATTGATAGGTCAGGTTTCAGCTTAGTTCTTCAAACTATAAAGATACCACCTTGGGTTTTAAGACAGAGTTAGGGGTATATATGTGCCAATCTTTAAAACCTCAAACCTCAGAGGCAGGCGGATCTTTGTGAGTTCAAGGCCAGCCTGGTCTCAGAGTGAGTTCCAGGACAGCTGGAGCTACAGGGAGACCCTGTCTTGAAAAGACCAAAAAAATAAAAAATAAAAAACCTCAAACCTTAAAAAGCTTTGTTATTGCTGGGTGTGGTGATGTGTACCTTTAATCCCAGCATATGGGAGGGAGAGGCAGGCAGATCTCTGTGAATTCAAGGCCAGCCTGGTCTACATCGTGAGTTACAGGACAGCTGGGATTAAAGGGAGAGCCTGTCTCAAAAAGACCAACAAGAACAAAAAAAAGCTTTGTTATTATAGAGCTCATATGCTTCCATTAAAGAATTAAGTTTTATCTGGGTGTGGTGGCACACACCTTTAATCCTAGCACTTGGGAGGCAGAGGCAGGCGGATCTCTATGAGTTCAAGGCCAGCCTGGTCTACATAGTGAGTTACAGGACAGCTGGAGCTGTGGGTTGATCCTGTCTCAAAAAAAAAAAAAAAGAATCAAGTTTTAAACTGAGTGTGATGGTGCATGCCTTTAATCCCAGCACTCAGGAGGCAGAAGCAGGTAGATCTCTGTGAATTCAAGACTAGCGTGGTCTACATAGCAAGTTTCAGACTAGCTGAAGCTACATAGCGAGAGCCTGTCTTAAAAAAAAACAAAATAAAAACAAGATGAGATTTTGGAATGTTATGATTTATCTTGTTTAATAGAAAATGTTTTAACCCTGATATATCTTAACATACACTAACACAAACATATATATGTATGTATATATGTAATACAGACAGAAATACCTCAAAATATTTATTTTAACTGTATTCACCATGATAGCTTCTAGTGTCTTTAAAGATTATTGCAGTTTACTAAGTTTATCCAAAAGGAATGTGATCTGAGCTTTAAATATGCTGGACAGCTTCCTCTAAAGGTTAGAAATCAAGGGGTCAAAAAGTGAATAGCTTGTTTTATACAGTCATAAGAAAAGATGTGTAGGGCCAAAAATTCAAAGCAGAAAGCAGTGAAGCAGAAAACAGAAACATAGGAAGAAAGAAAATATAGCTTGGTTATTGTAAAAAAACCCCAGCAAAATTGATAAACCTTTAGAATATTAACAAAGAAGTGAGAGGGAAAGAGGAAGGAGGGAAGAAAGGAGGGGAGGGATAAGAATTACAAAGACCAGTAATGAATGAGACAGGATTCCTACTGATCTTACCAGGATAAAGGGATTATCATAGATACCATGAATAAATTAGATAACCAGGAAAACGAGCAACCTAGAAAGGTACAGACCTGCATGACTGCATAAGAAAGGAAAATCAGAACAGAGCTATAAAGATGAAAGATATTAAAGGATTAAGTATAAAGCTTCTCACAAAGAAAAGCCCAGGTCCAGGTGGCTTTACTGTGAATCTCATTGAATCTGGAAAGAAAATTCTTCACCAGTCCTTCCAAAAAAGTAAGAGACCCATTCTGTGATGATTCTAATTTTTCGTGTCCCTCAGCAGTATCTTCGTGCCACTGCAGCTTTCCTCCCCTTGTTCAACCAGGGCTTTATTCTAAGTGTAGGTCAGTGACAGCGCCACAGGGGAATAAGCCACCACATCTCCTCTGGCCCCACCCCATCATCCAAGCTCATCGGGAAACACATACAGTGATCACTATTCTGGAGATATAGTTTCTTTCAGCACCTTGTTCTTTTCCAGGAAAGAAATTATCTTGTGAATTACTCAAATTCCTTTCTATTTTGGTTTCTAATTTATTCTACTGTCATTGCAAAAGTTTTCAGGATTACAAAGGAGTTAGGGGTTTTTTTTTTGGGGGGGCGGTTAAGCCTTAACCATAAATAAATAAATAAATAAATAAATAAATAAATAAAGTCAGTGTATTATGAAAGGGCTATTATTCATGAGTCATAATATAACAAGAAATTTTCAGAAAAGATTCTGTGATATCTATAGCCATGCACAAAAGGCCACTATAACCATTTGTGTACATGCAGGCAAGAATGTGTGTTGCACACATGTGTGCGCATACATATACATACACACACACACACACACACACACACACACACACGCCCTTCTGCAAGGACATCTGTTCAGCTTCTCCCTTTTCACCCACAACATTTTTGTGTATTTTTACCCACAACAATTTTGTGTGATTCATGTAGCTAAGGTTTATTATTTTTGACATATTTTATGTAATTCTTCTCATCTTTTATAAACATTTTTGCTTTGACCTCTTTGAATACCCTCAAAGTTTACTGTGGTAGATGCATCATATGCAAAGTTCTGCTGTTTCCAAAGAAATCAATGACCTTCTCTGGAGGATCTCTGTTATTTAGGTTAACATCTTAGGATATACTGTGTATGATTGCAGTCCATTTAAATTTATGTAAGGGGTTGAAGAGATGGCGCAAGCAGTGCATTGTTTACCATGCAAGCATGAAGACCTGAGTTTTGATCTCCAGCACCCAAGTAAAAATTGGTCCAGCGTGTGTACCTGTAGCTCCGGCACTCTGAGGGTAGAAACAGGCCCAGGAGCTTGCTGGCCAGCCAGCCTAGCCAAATCTCCAGTCTCCGGATTCAGTAAGAGACCATCTCAAAAAATAAGGTGGACAGAAACTGAGGAAGTCTCCCAGTATCAACCTTTGGTTCCACATGTGTATTCACACATGCATATGCCATGTGCACAGATACGTACACAAACATGAACATGTATATACACATATGCCACACAATTTATCAAGACTTTGGGGGTGTGGCTGACATATTGTTTATCATTGAGACTGTTCCTTGTATATTTGAGAAGACTTTAAATTCTTTTGTAAAATTAATTGTTCTATAGATATCTCTCTGTTGGTTAAATCTAGCTTACACTTTTTTGTATTTCCTTATTTATCCTGTGCCTTGATCTGTTACTGAATGTGGGATACTGAGAAACCCAATTCTTCCTTCCTTTTGTGGTTCTGGAGATGAAGCTCAGGACTTTGCACATAGTAGGCAAGTGTTCTTCCACCAAGCCACACTCCCAGCTCAGTATTCTTGAACTGTCTATTTTTTCCTTTCAGTTTTGTCATCATTTGCTTCTGTATTTTAAAGCTTTGTTATAGGGGTATTTATAATTCTGTCTTCCCAATGAAATAGCCACACTATCACTGTTAAATGTCTCTTTGTCCCTAGTAATATTTTGTAAAGTCTCCTTTATCTCATTATTATGGCCAAACAGATGTACGTATAGCTATTTGTTCATATGTCTTTTCAGTGTCGTAATTCTCTTCCAGTCTTAATCTGAAATGTATTATCTGTACATGACATGTAGTTAGATAATCTCTGCCTTTTGGTTGCAATGTTTAGTTGTACAGATTTTATGTTATTGATGCACTTTGACTTACATTTGCCATTTTATTTTTGTTTCTAATATGTCACATGTCTTTTTCTTCCTCTTTTTGCTTTTTACAGCTTTCATTTGCTTTAAGTAAATATTTTCTTGGTTACATACAGTTTTAATTATAATTTCTTCCAGTATTTAAAAAGTTATTTTCTTATGAGGGTTAACATATCTTCTTTAGTATTTTATTTATTTATTTATTCTGTGTGTGTGTGTGTGTGTGTGTGTGTGTGTACATGTCACAATACACATGTGGAGGTCAGAGGACAGTTGGAGGGAGTCAGTTTTCTTCTACCATGTGAGTCCTAGGCTTCAAACAAGTCACCAGGCTTGGCAGCATGTGTCTTTGCCCACTGAACCATCTTATGCCTCCAGCACTTACATCTTACATTCTATCAGTTTGTCATCACCTAATTCCATTTCTATATGTAAATGGTACTTCAATCTATCTGTATTCTATCTTTTTTAGACTTTTTGTTGAATATATTACCTTTATACTCTATAGTACATTACAAAATCAATAATACATTGCTGTAATTAAGGTTTTTACCAGTTTATGTCTTTAAAGAAGCTCAGTGAAGGACAGAAAATGTAGATTTATAGCTTTTCAAAAATGTCAACTTTCTTTTTTTTTAATCATTATTATTTTTATTTTATTTTATTTTATTTATTTTCGTATGTGTATGAATGTACTGTCTATATGCAGGTTTGTGCACCCGTGTCGTGCAATGCTGCGGAGGTCAGAAGAGGGTCTCGGATTCCCATGGAACTGAAGTTCTCCTGGAATTGGAGTTACAGACGGTTCTTAGCCACCATGTGGGTGCTGGGGATCGAACCCGGGTCCTCTGCAAGAGCAGTCGGTGCTCTTAACCGCTAGGCTATCTCTCTAGCCCCCAAAATGTCAACTTTCTATTGCTCCTTTTCTGGCTTTCCTCATTTTTTCCTATGCATGCGAGTTTCCATCTGGGCTCATTCTTTTGTCCTTTGGTCCTAGCCATCTCTTCTGAGCCTGTAGGGTCAAAGGTATTGCATTCAAATATTGTAGGGCCAGTGAATGCACACAGCCAAGGGAGAAGATGTCCCATGTCCAGCCAGCTGCCCACTCCTTTCACATGGGGCCTGCTTGCACTGGGGTAGCCCTCCCCATAGACTGGTGAGGCTTTTTGCCTGTAATTACCCTGTTTGCCCATTTCCCCTTTCAAGATGCCATTTGGAGGGGAGGGGTTTGCTTCCCACTGTGAGCTATGGGATTCTGACTACCTTGCTTCAGGATTTGATAAATTCATTGTATTCAAAAACTTGAAATGTAGGACGCAATGAAGTGTTTATATTTTTGGAATATTTGTATTACTTACAATTAATAAAGGCTGGTTTTAAAACCTAAAAAACAAAAAGATTGGTCTGTTTCTCTCTCTCTCTCTCTCTTGATCTGACTCCATTTGCAAAACTTTTTGAACCAACACTCCAGAGGTGGGATAGCAACATTTAACTAACTACTTCCCCTGAGTGGTCTGTGCCCTGCTGTATGAGGTAGCGACCTGGCAGGAACAGCGGCTTCTAGTCTTCTTAGTGCCTCTCCTACCATGGAGCTTCCCCCCAATTAGTAAATAAGGGTGAGTGCATTAGGTCCCTGCAGTTCTCAAGCTGCCATGCCTGGGGAAGCCCTTGCCTGCGAGTGGGGAAAGGAAGAGGGTAGAGAAAAGAATGCCTCTTGACAGTAGTCACCTGTTATTTAACCTTGTATCCAGGGCCTGTTGGTGCCTGGTCCTTGCAGGAGCTACAAGTGGGATGAGACTGTTTTATGTTCACAGCCATCCAGAGTAGATCTTCCATCTTGCCGACTTTGGGAGGAGGAGTATGGCTCCTGTACCACAGGTCCCGCTGTTCTTATGAAAATGTAGTAGATTTATTTCAGCAAATGTTTATTAGTCTGTTGTATCCCTCTGAATAAATTTCAGAGACTTTAATGGTTTCTTTCTTGTAATTCTCCCCTGTTCTGTATGTTTTTTTTTCTGGGAGTAAGTGTGTAGAGCTCTTTATCCTACTGTTCTGTGAATAGATTCTCCTATATTTTATTATTTTTCAGTTTTTTTAAATTTTCGTTACTTATTTTTGTATGTGTGTGAATGTACTGTCTGCATGTAGGTTTGTGGACCCATATCATGCAATGCTGCAGAGGTCAGAAGAGGGTGTCAGATTCCCCAGAACTGGAGTTAAAGATGGTTCTCAGCCGCTATGTGGGTGCTGGGGATCTAACCCAGATCCTCTGCAAGAGCAGTTGGCACTTTTAACCACTAGGCCATGTCTCCAGCCCTATGTTCGGTTTTTAACACTGCATAATATATGTACAGAAAATTTTTCTTTCTAAATTGTCAAAAGAAATTTTTAATATTTTATAAATAATAATATAGGCTTCATTGAAATTTAACTTTATTCTCTAGCTATATGCTCTAAAAAAAGAAATTTAACTTTATATAACTTTTAATGATATGTTTACCTAAAAGATGGTTTTATTTTAAATCCTTAGCATATCAAACCTGTGATTTCATCATTTAAAAAGAAAGAACAGAAGATTCATAGACGTGAACTCACATGAGATTACCTTTCAGAAGAGTTCTGTGAGGAGATGGGACCCTGACAGGGAGAGCAGGCCTTCAGGTCTGAAGAAGAGCTTCGTGGGGGGAGATAGTCACCATGCATAGTGTGACGTGATGGGAGCCTTGAAGGGGGAGCCAGAGAGGAGAGACAGAACATCATGGCCATATACAGCCATAATGAAAGGGGCAGAGGGTGGAGAAGGAGCACCTGGCCTTCAAATCGGGAGAAAAACCAGGGTTTCTGACTCATAGATTTGGGGGGAGGATGGGCAAGCTTCACACCAAGCCTTTGTGACTGCCTAGGTTCTCAGGGAGGAGGAGACCAGGCTTGCTTTTCCTCATGGAAATCTGAGTCACAGCCTGAACGTGCCTATTGGTTTCTTGTCCTAAGGGACAGACTGCAGGAGGACTTATGTTTATTTAGAGATTACATGCTTTTAAAGGAAGTGAGGTTTGTTTCAGCTCACAGTCCCAGATTATGGTCCTTCGCTGTGGGGATGTCACAATGGCAGGAGCTTGAGACAGCTCATCACATCACATGCACAGTCAGGAACAGAGAAACCAATGCACCATGCTCACTTGCTTCTCATGCTCAGCTTGAATTCCCCACTGTTCCATTCCTTGCCCAGGGAATGGTGCCATATTAATTAACTTAATTAAAACAATCACCTACAGACATTCCCACAGGCCAACCCATGTAGACAGTCCATCATCGAGACTCTCTTCCGAGGTGATTCTAAGTTGTGTCAAGTTGACAGTTAAAGCTGACTGTACACCCTGCTTCTCATGTTCACATTGTCACAATACAGTCACTAGGCAGGGAATGAACATAGAAACAATGTCATTCGCTGATACACTCCTCTGCATCAGCTTCCTCTCAGGTCCCTTTTTGGTCCAATTTCTATTTCTTAGCAATCAGTTCTCATGATTCTTCAGTCTCCTCCAATCTCTGATAGGTTTGGAATTCTTATTTCAAGAACTGGTTTGGACAGCTACCCAGCCAGGAATATTTGTACAGAAATGAACTAACGTTGCATGATGTTTGAGATTAAGCATTTAAAAATGCGTTACATTTCGGGGCTGGAGAGATGGCCTAGCAGTTAAGAGCACCGACTGCTCTTGCAGAGGACCTGGGTTCGAATCCCAACACCCACATTACAGCTAACAACTGTCTATAACTCCAGTTACAGGGGATCTGACACCCTCTTTTGTCCTCCATGGGCATTGCATGACATCAGCGTACTTGCATACATGCAAGTATAACACCCATATACATAAAAAATTAAAAATAAAAAAGTGTTACATTTCAATTTACAAATTCTATATTACCAGGCTGGAGAGATGGCTCGGTGGTTAAGAACACTTGCTGTTCTTCTAGGGGACCCAGGGGTTTGATTCTAAGCACCCATGTGGTAGCTAACAATCATTCATAACTCCAGTTCCAGGGGATCTGGCCTCTTCAGGGCATTGCATGCACACAGTGCACTTTCATAAATGTAGGCAAAATACTAATACACATAAGATAAAAATAACAAAATATTTCTAAAAATTATATTAGATTAATATTAGTACATGTGGAAGTTGGGCATTAGAAACTCCAAAGGGTAGGAACTGAATTCATTACAGCAATTAAATAAAAAGATAGCTGAGCATTTCCAAGACTTGACTATCACTCAGAAAAGGAGGCTCTAAAACCTTTCCTAATTAGCAGTAGACCCCACAAGGATGTTGAAGCTGAAATGTGGCAGGTGCACTGGCAGCAAAGAGAATCTCTACCCTACAACTTACATGTCATTTATCTGGAATCTAAAATGTTTACCTTCCCTATTTTATCTGTTTAGTGAACAATCACCTTGAAAAGTATGTGGCCGAACTGCCTTCCCATGGCCAACTGTGACCAGGATGTCTGCTTCTAAACAACTTCATGGGAAAAAATAGTTTGGAAATTTCTCTGTAAATACTATCACATGTAGTATTTACATTTATACCCTTCTAAATTCTGTAAAAGCTCTATTTTATTTGTGTAAGTAAGGTTAGGTGTATTTCTGCCAGAAATCCCCTTATGGAAACTCTGGACATTTTCGTTATTGTTGCTATACTCGGCTGCCTGTCAATGTATTTCCTAATGTTTGAGAATAGCAGCCTTAAGATTACTTTTAACTGACACAAGACTATATAATCTCCTTTGCCGCACAAGAGATGCTCATCAGCCTCTGGTGAGCACATGTGCCTGCTCTGCTAGCCAGCTTGGCTCACATCTACTTCTATGACAGGACATCATCACAAAGCCATGAAAGTTTCATTACCTTTGGCTAATCAGGAGTCTTAGGTTCATACCCAGCCCTTTTATGTTTCTGTGTAGTGATTCCATCAGCTGTAGAGAAAGAGTCCTCAGTTTAAACAAGCAAATCTAGAATTGAAATGATTTAAAAGTTATCTTTGGGGCTGGAAGGATATCTCAATCGTTAAGAGCCCTGGCCGCTCTTGCAGAAGACCCATGTGGCAACTAACAGCCATCTGTAACTCCAGTTCCAAGGGATCTGGCACCTTCCTTTGACCTCCATGAGCACTGATTGCATGGCACAGGTTCACTTATATACATGCAGGTAATACACATACACATAATATAAAAATAATAAATAAAATATTAAAAATTATCTCTGGATTTCAGTACTTCTCAGTTTACTTTGTAGATATGGAACTGAGCCATCAGTTTAGGTTGATCGTTGTTTTCAGTATTAGACTAGGTTCCAATGAATCCTCTAAAGATAAAGATGATTTAGAGTCAGAAACAAGGGTAAGGGTTGTAGATAATAAGAAGTACCAAAGAAAAGAGGGAAATTTTACTCTGGAAAACAGATTTTAATCAATATTTTAACTTATTTTTATTTACTTAAAAAAATTTTTTTTATTATTATTATTTATCTTTGTATGTGTATGAATGTACTGTCTGCATGCAGGTCTGTGCACCCGAGTCGTGCAATGCTGCGGAGGTCAGAAGAGGATCTCGGATTCCCCTGGAACTGGAATTCTCCTGGAATTGGAATTACAGACGGTTCTCAGCCACCATGTGGGTGCTGGGGATCGAACCCGGGTCCTCTGCAAGAGCGTCGGTGCTCTTAACCGCTAGGCCATCTCTCCAGTCCCTTTATTTACTTTTATATGCTGTCAAGAGCATCTTCCTTGAGGTGTGAAGACATCTGCTGTGGTTTGAATAAGAAATGTCCCTTATAGACTGTTGTATTTGAACACACTTGGTCCTCACTTGATGGCACCATTTGAGAAGGGTATGGAACCCATAGGAGCAGGAGCCTTGCTGGATCAAGTACTTCGCTGGGGGCAAGTTTTGAGGTCTTATAAGCTGTCTCTACTTCCTGTTTTCCCGCTCTGCTTCCTGTGTGTGGAGATAGAATGTGATCACTACGCTTCCTGACTGGCAGGCCAGCCTCAGGCTCCTGCTGACAGGCATTTTCTGCCAT
This sequence comes from Rhizomys pruinosus, assembly GCA_009823505.1. Lineage (NCBI taxonomy): Eukaryota > Metazoa > Chordata > Mammalia > Rodentia > Spalacidae > Rhizomys > Rhizomys pruinosus. The sequence continues at coordinate 1,727,198 of VZQC01007895.1, forward strand.
AGTAGACTGTAGCCCCTCGGGAACTGGGAGCCAAAATAAACTCTTTTCCCCTTAAGTTGTTTTCGTTGTTCAAATATTCTATCACAGCAACAGAAAAGAAGCTAATACATTCTTCCTCCAGAATGGTGGAGTTAATGTCCCCTGTCCTTTTCTACCCTTCCTAGAGCCCTTGTCCTAGAGAAACAGTTCATTCTTTCAGTGTTCTAAATGAGACTTCTAGATCAAAGCCTTTCTAGAAATAGGATTTGGTGTGGAGGTCATACTGGGACCGCTCCTGTATTTACAGTTTATCCTGATCTAGTGGGTAGCAATAGATTGTGGATCCAGACTTCCTGATTTCAGTTCACTCGTTACACTTACGAGCTGTGTGAACTTCAGGCAAGCAGCTTCATCTTTCTGTGCCTCAGTTCTCTCACCTTTTATATTGTAATATCTGGTGGTAGTTGAAAGGATTAAATGGCCAAGTTACAGGAACTTAAATGTTTCGGGATGTCAGTTGGCACCTTGTGAGTGCTGTTGTAGTGTTAACCAGGACTGATAGTAATTAGGTTAAGTACCCTTCCTCTTTGCTCCTACAGAACCATCATTCATTGATTCACTGCTCTCATACTGATCACCCTACTGGGTGCTGCATTGAACTGGATAGGATGCATTACTTCTGGTCATGCTCAAATGGACATCAGAGACATCAGGAACAAGGATAGTTCCTGGCTATTTTTGTATCCACTAGCCTAGCTCATTGAGTGGTATATAGTAATCATAATGTAGTAATAATCTATTCTCTACATTTTGGCCATTTGTGGCTTGTTGTGTTCCTGGCCCTCTGTTGGCATGAAAGAGCTTCATTGATGAGAACTGAAAGATGCATTAGTGCTCTCTTTATGCTTTCTTCTGTGTTCCATGAGCCTTAGGTTAGAGGTTGCATCATAGATGTGCCACTTAGGCTTGTAAAAGTACCATGGCTCCACCCTCTTGAGCCTAGCCTGACCTCTCTACATCTTCTTGAACCCCAACCCCTCCCTGCTCTGTGTATGACCAGTTGTAGAAATTTGTAATAATCTTCTTTGATGGGTGGTGACTGGGATACCTGTCTGTAAATTTAAGGATCCATATTTTGCACATAATAAGAAATTACATTTGTCTGAGAATGTGATGGCCTTGAGGATTCCTCTAAGATCTGTGACCTCTTCAGCTATGTGTATTTGGTTAGGTTTACAGTATCACACATGAGTTTCCTCCCACTGAGTGGGCTGTTGATAACCCCCAAGATGAAAGTGCCACCAATTTCATTTGCTATGCCAGTCATTGATGTGATGATTAGACCTTGAAGTTGGGGTTGGACCAGTGATTGCTGTGCTCCCTTAGCAGCTTGTGTAGTGCTCTCCAAAGCTATGACAGCTAGCCTTCAGGGGAGGTGGCTTCCAGGTCAGTTCCAGTTCCATTATTCCAAATCCTGGGTCTGAAGTAGGTCCTATCTTCAGAAATAGAGTCTTACCTTCAAGTTCTGGGAGGCAATCTGTGTCTCTTGGTCTACCTGGCCAACAATTCAAAGGAAGTTTCCTCCTGTCTGGCAATGTTTCTTGTTATGTAGCCTTCAGCTGCACACATGGACTCTTGTGGAGATATCGTATGGTAAATATTCAGTAGGAAAATTTTGGACCTTTATCTCAAAAAAAAAAAAAACACAAATGGAGAAGGTGGTAAAATGGTGATTAAGACCAACTAAGATACTATGTTTGAATTGCACAACAATTCAATAAATAACTTATGTAAAAAAAATAAAAAAAAAAAACAAAAAAAAATGGAGATGGGGAAGAATAACAGACAGAACAGCAGTTCAGCAGTTTTGGAGATCTGAGTTGTAAATATGTTGAGCTTCATTTTCTATGCTGTACCCACAAATAGAATTGATTGTGAAAATTATGGAGCCTTCCAGTTTTTAGGTGAAGTTAAAAAACATTTTTGAGAGCAGAATAAAATATTTTCCCGAATAGCCACAAGGATTTTAAACATTTACAAAATTGTCAGTGTGTTTTATATGTAGTGTGTAGGGGCCAGCATTAATCTTTTTCTATTCCTTTAAAAGGCTTGATAATGCTATGCTGCTCTGTAAGGGAATTATCATTAAGTCTTGCTGATAGGCAGAACATTTAGAGATGTGCCAGGCAGCTAGTAGAAATGCTGGGATGGAAGTAAAAAGTGTTCCAAGCAGTCTCAGATGCCAGGTCAGTAAAGCCCTGAAAGTCTCAGAGAACAAGGAGGGTTTGGGATTCAGGAAGATATAGAGAGGTCAGGCTAGGCTCAAGAAGGTGGAGCCATGGTGGTTTCATAATTCTGTCTTTAAGAAGCGTCTCTGCTTGCTTCTTGAGTTTTTGCTTAGAGCAAAATTGGAATGCTGTCTCAATATACATTGTCCAGAATCCTAAAAGACCTTGAGAGATTTTATAAAGAGCACCAAGTTGCCCAGAAATTCCACCCCAATGCAGGGCATAGAGAACTCAGTTCTATTGACCAGGACACCCTCTCCCTGCTGGCTACTTACATAGTGAAAGAAGGTGCTGTGCAGGCTGCTGGGGACGGAAAGGCACCAGTGGCCTCACCCAGCGCTGGACCCTGGATGTGGCAATGTGGATCTGCCAGGCAGGTTGTGGTGTTGTAGTAGCATGATAGCTATCAAGTAACCAATAGTTTTCTGACTGGATATGAGGCCAGCTTCACAGGAGAGACTTCACTGTAAGCCTGGTGAAAAACCCATGACTGGGGAGCTCACAGGTCTTAGGAGGGAACCTGCTAATAACAGGGAACCTGTTATGTTGAATGGACTTGATTGTCACCACTGTTAAACAGCCTTCTAAATAGGTATGATTATACCCCTAAATTTGTGTTGCTTTCAACTTTTGTCAAGATTCCTCTTTTTGCAGTGGGTAGTGATTAATGCAGAGTGCTCAAAGTGCTAAGTGTAAGTTCCCATCAGTTCTCAGCTGTGGATGAATCGTATAGCTTAACTTCCCACATCCAAGGCCCAGGAAACATGGTGGAAGAGTGGCTAGAAAGAATGTAAGAGCTGAGGGATAAGGAGGAGGGCTGTGAAATGCAGACTTCTGGACGGACATGGCTTTTGCACCCATCAACATGATACAACTGTGGTGACCTACACAAGATCAAGCCAGTCAAAATCCCAACATGAATGGGGGAGGGACCTCAAAGATCTCACCCTTGGCAGAGGAGCTATTAGTTAATGATTGCTGAGGGAGGACATGAGCACTGGTGGGTGGCCCATGCCCCAGGGGAGTCCCCCACCTATATGCCTATGAGCGACACTCATTGGGCTTAGAGGGTTAGTAATAACAACAACAACAAAAGGACATGACGTTGGTAGATGATGTGGAGGGAGGCACTAGAGAGAGTTGGTGGGTAGATAGAATCCAAGTACCAGGTATAAAGGCATGAAACTTTCAAATGATAAAAAACATTATTTAAGGAAAAAAGACATGAAGGTCTGGAGAGATGGCTCAGTGATTGAGAGCCTTGCTGTTCTTCCAGAGGTTCAGTTCCCAGTACCCACGTTGGAATGCTCACAACTGCCTGCAGTTCCAGCTCTGGGGGAACGCAATACCTTCTTCTGGGTTTCAGGGCATGCGCACGCACACACACACACAGACAAATAATTTTTAAATAAATTTGAATACTAACAAGAAATTATATCCCAATATGAGAATCTTTGTTCACATAAGCCAGTTAGCTTTGCCATCCTCTTTGGCTCTGGTAACACTGTCAGTCCCTGCTGGTTTTCCCAAGGCTGAGTGAATAGGAGCAGCCATCAGCTGTGGGAAGCAGTTGCTTCTGTTGTGGGTGGTATTGGTACTGCCCCGAGCCCAGGCAGTATTGTTACTTTACATGCATATGTTTGCAAAGATTTACATAATGACCACCGTTCTTTAAAATCCATGTGGAATAGTCATTATCAAAAATGAAACCAGGGTTCTATACTCATTCCTAACTGTGCTGTGCACATTCACACTTTCCTGTGTGTGCCTCAGGGGACAGACCTGAGCTTTGATGTGCAAATGACTCAACCTGGCCTGGAATCTTGTGTTTAAGTCATCTTCTTTAAAAAATATTATGTATTTATTTATTTACTTATCAACTTAATTGTGTGTGTGTGTGTGTGTGTGTGTGTGTGTGTGTGTGTGCAGCACAGCAGAGGACAACTTTGCTCAGGAGTTAGATCTCCCCTGCCATCTTTGGCCTCTGCGTGTGAGCACTCTACCCACTGAGCCATTTTACTGGCCCCCACCTAAGATCTTGTTAATATGCAGGCTCTGAACAGCTGCCTGAGATTATGGATCCCTGGTGAGCTGCAAGAGATGCTCTTGGTCCTTTGGCCAGACTCTGATTAGTAAGGGTTTTAATAGTTTTCTCAGTCTCATTTTATTTTATTTATTTATTTATTTTTGGTATTTTTTTGAGACAGGGTCTCCCTTTAGTCCAAGCTGACCTGGACCTCACTCTGTAGACCAGACTGGCCTTGAACTCACAGAGATCCACCTGCCTCTGCCTCCTGAGTGCTGGGATTAAAGGTGTGTACCACCACAATCGGCATCATTCTCATTTTACAGAGGTGGAAATGGGTCCTGCTCAGTCTTAACAGTTAGGTGACAGCTTTAGAACCCGGATATGCATTGATGTGCCCTCTGAATTTAGCCATTATAAAACTTTTTTCTGCCTATTTTCTAGTAAGATTTTCACAGGTATACATCCCATATCCTAGAGAAGAGCTGTGACATCATGAAAATACGTACCACCATAAACGTGAAATAGTTTATTTTCCTTATAAGAAAAATAACAATGTAGTTTCATAGATAATGTGTAAAATAACTCTAAAAATATGTTAATACCTGGAATTCACTTCATGCTAAGAAGTTATCCTGGGCTGAAGAGGTAGCTCAGCAGTTAAGAGTACTGGCTTTTCTTCCAAAGGACCCAGGTTCGAGTCCCAGCACCCACATGGCAGCTATCATCTACAACTCCAGTTCCAGGGGATTCAGCACCCTCTTCTGACCTCTGTGGGCATTGCACAACATGGGTTCACCTACATACATGTAGGCAATACACTCATATACATAAAACAAAAGGTAATAAAATATTTTTAAAAATTTAAAGTTATCCTAAAGCTATTTTATCCATACTTTTAATGGAGTGTCTTGACTTTCTGGCTTCATAGCGCCCACTTTTGTATTTCCTAACATTTCTCCCAGTATGGGTTTAGGGGGAAGCATATGCAAGGACTTCTATGTGTTGCAGTTTTTTTGAGCACTAAGGGTACATTAGTAAATTTTCTCATGCTATAAGCTAATGCCCACAGATATCAAACTGGTAACTGTGTTTTGAGTCTTTAGGAGTATAGTGCTTGTCTTCATTCAATTCTTTATTTATGATCTTTGAGGACAACAAACTTAAAATGTACTGTTTTGTTTTATAAAGACAAAATTCCAGAACATAATTTTTATGTGGAAAGTTTATCTCAGAGCAGAACTTTACAGCATAGTTAAAACCCCGAAGAATGGGAATGCATGTTGGACAGAACCATTGGTTTTTTGTGTTTTTTTTTGGGGGGGGGGTTCGAGACAGCAACTCCCTGCAGCCCCAGCTGGCCTGGAACTCGCTATGTAGATAGGCTTACAGAGATCTGCCTGACTGCCATGCCCTGTAGAACTGTTGATGGGACTTGTAAGCATTTGAAACATAAAATGGCTTCAAGAACCTCATGATAATATAGAAACATGAAATCTTGAAAATGGATTTGTGGGGGCTGGAGAGATGGCCTAGCAGTTAAGAGTGCCGACCGCTCTTACAGAGGACCCGGGTTCGATCCCCAGCACCCACATGGCGGCCGAGAACCGTCTGAAACTACAATTCCTGAAGAACTCCAGTTCCAGGGGAGTCCAACACCCTCTTCTGACCTCCGCGGCAGTGCACGACACGGGTGCACAAACTTGCATGCAGATAGTACATTCATACGCATACATAACTAAATAAAATTAAAAAAAAAGAAAATGGATTTGTGTGTTAACATAATCCTTTATTTCCAAAAGAAATTGGGCAATCAGGATTTAAAAATCTGAACAAGTCCTTATCAATCCGCTGACACTCTTTTGGTTACCTTCAGGAGATTATTGTGTTTGTGGATTGTTCACTGTTCACCAAGCAATAGGTGTATGAAAACTTTCTGTCAGGCTGTCCAGAGACTGTCTCCTTCCTACCTCTTATCAGCCACTTAATCTTAGGCCAAATATTCATCCTCTCTGAGTCTCAGCTCCATCATCAACAAATTAGAAACAAGAAAATAAGCTTCACAGGATTGGTTTAAAGATAAAGATACATAGTGTTTGAAAGTTTCTAGAATGCAGCAGTAAAACTTTATAGGTGTTTCTGAATGGCAGCTTTCTGTTGCACAGCTGCTGAAATGGTATTTCTACCTTTCAAAAGATCTTTATCTGTGAGAATTCCCATTGCGAATGGAGGAGGAAGCAGCTGTGGCAGAGAAACCCATGGTGAGAAAACCAGAGGTTGGGTCAGGCTGCATTAAGTAGATTATATAAAACAGTGCTTCCGTATAGCAGAGTATAGCTTTCTCCAGAATTCTGAGTAATCCCTGAGCTACTGGGTTGTAAGACTTAAGAGTTGTAGCTACCTTACTTTGTCCTATATAGATCCTGGGTGAAAGACAGTCCTTGAGTAGGTTCAGTTCTTTAAGGCAACAATATACCTTGAAAGGTATATCTGTAAGATTATATTTAATGCTCTGATGAATAGCATGTTTGGCAGAATGCATGAGCTGGAGGGGTGGGGGGATGGGGGGGGACACGGGTCTAGATTTGATAAAAAATATATGAATAAATAAATT
>VZQC01007895.1:1734470-1829987 GCA_009823505.1 Rhizomys pruinosus
CCAGCACCCACATGGCGGCTAAGAACCGTCTGTAACTCCAATTCCAGGAGAACTCCAGTTCCAGGGGAATCCGACACCCTCTTCTGACCTCCGCGGCATTGCACGACACGGGTGCACAGACCTGCATGCAGACAGTACATTCATATACATACAAAAATAAATAAAATTTAAAAAATTAAAAAAGGCTTATGTTGCTTCGAAGCATGTTATCAACATTATAAAGCTAATATTTGTAAAGCCCAGAGTACTTATTTTAGAGATGTCATTTGAAGACAAAGCAGAAGAGTTTGTGATTATAATGCTTTTACAGTCTCACGTGCACTTTTGTCCAGCACATTCTTCAACTTTGTGTGCTGCCATTTTCCCTGAATTAAAAAAAAAGAACATTGGCAACTATCAGTTTAAAGGGCCAGTATTGATAAGCTGTAGACAGAATGAGATGTATGTAATGGCTTGAAGCTCTGATTTTGATTTAGCTCTGAACTTTCTTCCAGAAGCAACTTTCTCTATTATGTTTAGGGGAGTAAGAACAAAAGTCAAGGGCCTTACCTGTGGAACCAGCCCAGATAGCCCCTCAGCAAATGTTGGAGAGGGTGCTGGGCCGTGTTGACCTGTGTGGTGTGCACAGTCCAGACATGAGCCTGTTCTGTAGGCATTGTGCTCAGTCATCTGCAGTAACCATCCCACAGGAATATGAGGCAGCCGTTGGGAGACATCTGTGTGTGAGATGTTAGCAAGCTTAAAATCAGCTTTCATCTATAAGGTCAAAAGTTTTAACTTGGTTTCTAAACAGATTTAACAGAATGAACAAGAAGCTTAACTAAGATTGGTTTGCATGACCAAAATGACCAGTGATAAGGAAGTCAGCTGAAGAAGATAACTGAGTGGCCATTAAAATGAAAAATCACACTGATTTATAAAATACATGAAGTATTCATATCATTCCAAATGATATAGACCCCAAAGTGCAGATATGGCTGGGCATGATAGTGCATACCTTTAATCCCAGTGCTCAGGAGGCAGAGGCAGGCAGACCTCTTTGGATCTGGGCCAGCCTGGGCTACATAATGAGACTCTGTCTCTAAAAAAAAATTAAAAACCCAAATGCAAATACATCCATTAGCAAAGAAATGAAGGGAGTTTAAGATCCCAGGAAATTGGCCAAATCCTGTTTTAAAGAACAGACTTAGAAGTCATTCATTTGCAATCTTGTGACTATTCCTGTGTAGACATTGTGTCCCAGGACACGTGCTACCCAACTTTGACTGGAAACTGCCTTCCCCAGTCTGCAAAGACCCTGAAGCTGTGAGAGTAAGAGACAGTTAAAGGCCAGGGATGCTGATCTGAGGTAGAAGCCATTTCTAATTCTCGCAGCTGGCTCTTCTAGAGTATTCCTCAAGCCGGGTACTCTCTGGATGTAAGTGCACTCACTCAGCAGTGAGAGTGTTCCAAAAGGCAGGGAGCTACATTTTTAATTTAGAAATTACTCAAGACACAGTGCATTGCCTTGACTTGACCCTGAGACCACAGGTGGACTTTCTTACCTAACTTCTGCTCCTTTTTTCGATGTGAATCTTCCAAAAAGTCTTCTTGGCAACCCTTTGTTCCTTTCCTGCTCCCGATAATTAGAGCATGAGAGAGTGATGTCTCCAGTGCCCGCCCAGTCCCTGCCGTTATGGCCCAGGTGACATTCCTGGCCCCACAGCAGAGCCTGGCTGCTCATGTTCCTGTCCTCCTTTCTAAGGCTGGTGGTAACCAAGAGTTTAGTTTTGCTTTGACAACTCTTCCTACAGCCAAAGCTGTTGTTGTGGCCCACATGTCATTCCTATTTACCCTAAATAAGGAAAAACAAAAGCTATTCTCGGCTCAGAGCAGTGCTTGTGGCTGGGGATATTTGCAGTATTACCATGGCACTCTGCCCTTTTCCCTGTGGCTGCCAGGTGAATTTTTTTTTTTTTTCTGAAAACTGCAACAGACATGCAAGCCTTCCCTGAAGTCTCTTCACATAGCCTTGGGGCATCAGAATACATAAGAGATGTTTTGTGAACATTTGAAAAAACTGTCTAGCCAACAGGAGGAAAGAGAATGCTTGTACAAACTGACCCAGAGGAAGCACTCTCCTAAGCTAGGACTCTGCTTTCTTGTTTGAATGGCCCTTCCTCTTACCTGGGATTCTTCTTCTGTAATCTCAGAACCTTTTGAACTGAAATTTCATAGGAACATTCAGAGTTCTGACTTTAAAGGGTTTTTCTCTTTGCCGTATTTGAACTGCCATGCACACACACACACACACACACAGGGAGAGAGAGAGAGAGAGAGAGAGAGAGAGAGAGAGAGAGAGAGAGAGAGAACGTGAGTACTTCTCACTGTGGTAAAGAATTGCCAGTTGCAGTGCTGAGAGAGATGGTGTATGAGGGAGAAGAGGACCAGGCAAGATAGCCTGTAACCTGGCTGCCAAAGGAAGAATGCTGTGGGTGCTCCCAGCTTGGCATGCTCTGGCAGCTGGATATACGTCAAGGCTGGCATCCCTGCCTGCCATGTGGCTGTGGTAAGCATACTTTCTATTTCTTCAACTCTGAATGCTTCCAGTAGAGATGAAAGAAGAAATATTGTGTTGAGATTTCCAGACTTCCTTCTTTCTGCTTGGTTTGATTTGATATTTGCCTGTTTAAAAGATCACTGACTGTAATCAAACAAGATAAACTGTCTAGCTGCGTTCTGCTTGCCTGGGTGTGTGACATGTCTGGGTGTGAGGCCAAACCCGAGAAGTGCAGATTAATCACTGATATATGTTATTGTAAACAATGCCGTGTGCTCGGCTGGTGTCAGGACTGGAGACTCAGGGCTTACTCTCTGTTGAGTGACACTCCCAGCTTCTTGCCATGGAGCTTCTGATTTCTGTTGATGGAAGTTGATAATTGGTAGCCACAGTCTGTGGTCAGAGCCACAGCATTTGAGTCTAGCACCTGGGCTGGGCCCCTGCTGATAGAGTAGAGAGACATAGAAGCACCCCCCACACACACACACACACACTTACTCTCTCCCACACCCCACACTGGCTATAACTGCGGCTCTGAGCTGCCCGGAGAGGAGATTGCCTGAAGCTGAAGGATGGTTTGAACTGGGTGGGCTGTGCCACAGTTGGATTCCCCTTTGCAAAAGACTTGATTATGTCCAGTGACCAGCTGAACAACAGCACACTGAAGGAGGCTCAGTTTAAAGACCTGTTCTTTAAAAAAGGTACATTTGCAAAGGATAGCGATGGGTGACGCATGCTCTTCGGGGTTTGTTGTGCTTTTTCTTATAGTTTTTTTGGTCTGAAGAGAGCTGAGATTAGTCCTTCTGAAGAAGTTTGTTCTTAGATCAGGTGTGTGGCACCTGTAATCCCAGAAACTCCAGAGGTGAAGGCAGGAGGATGAGAAATTCAAGGTCATCCTTAGCTACATACGAAGCCAGCCTGAGATATATGAGACCCTGTCTCAAACAAACACCAAAAAAAAAAAGTGTATTTTGCCTCAGAGAGATCTGTCAGCTGCACCAGACAGGATTCTCTTAGGAAGATGTATTTTAAACTTTATCTTCTTTGGTATGGAATTAGCTTCTTCCTGTTAAGAATTTTATGTATAAATACTCAGTTGGGTGTTTATTCCTCAAATGCCCTGCATATCAAGCCAAAACCTCCCCCAGAAATTCTCTTACTAATACATGCTTTTTTTTTGCCCTGACTTATTGTAAATAATATTGGAAAGAAAAGAAGTATTTCTTTTTTTTTTTTTAAAGAAGTATTTCTTAATGTGTGATTAGACCCTTGGCTAGTTTTTGAGGTTATCAAAGTAACAATAGATCCTGGGATACAGAAGTTGACTCCAAGAGTGTTGGAAAGCTGGAGAAGGTAGCAGCAAACAGTGTGCCTGCTGTATAGAAAGCGTTCTGGAGCCACCCCTCGTAACTGTGAATAAGACAGTTATATGCATAGCTGTATTTCTTCTGACATTTTCTTGAATTAATAAATGTGGAGGTGAGGTGAGGGTGGATTTTAATTGAATCCTATAAAGGGGGATTATAGTTTTAGGTACTTTTAGTTCCCATTATAGCCTGGCAGGGGATAGACTTTTAAAAGGGTTGTAATTGCTTCTATTCCTCTGCTATTTTTTTAAAGAAAATTTTGTCAGTCATCTTTGATTGGAACATGTTTAGGTAAATTTCTTCCTAAAGACATCCAGAAGCTGTAGCTTATGAAATATACAGAGAAAAGTCATTGTATTGGATGGCTATTTGGGCCTCTGATGTTACCCAAGCTGGATAAGACTCACAGAGTCTGTATTCTAGGGATTCCTTAGTCTGATTCTTACTGACGTCTTAGCCTGCCTGTGTCCTGGGAGATACCTGGTTGGGACTGATGTTAGGGAGATGTGCTTTCTGTTACCCTCTCCACCCACAGACCTTAAGATATCTCCTTCTAATCTCATTATTATCAAATTTCCTTATGTAGATATTAGGTGGGTGTTAGAATATTGTTTCCATGCTAGGCAATATATAAACAAGTTTGAAAGGAATGCTTCCTTCAGAACCTTGTTAGTTACCTTAGATATAATGCACACTAACTTTACTCCAGGAAACAATAGATGAACAAGCCATCTCCCAGGGGCTCACTCTGAGAGAGCATCAGAAAATGGATGTTAACAAGGAGTGCGAGTACTGAATGGGTTCAGATGCATATAAGGAGCACTAACTAGAAGGGTCATGAGCCTATTATCAAGGGGTTAGAGAAGCCTTTATAAAAGAAGATAAAGCTCACAATTGACATCAACCCTGAGTATTTCTGATTTTTCCCCTTTCCTTTCTGTTGTTCTACTTATTAACAAATAAATTGGAGTAACCAACTGACCTCCGAGGAAAATGCTATTCAAGATTGAATATAATCATAAGTTTATTGTTTTGCCTTCTGAACTTTAAACTGTGGAGTCGTTTTTGTAACAGAGGCTGAATATCACCTTCAACCATGGTGTTTAGTGAGTGTGAATTTACATTCAACCTTTAAAATCTCCAAGACTATTTTTGTACTAATAGTTTACAAACTCAAGGCAATTATATTCTAAGTAGATTCCAGTTCCTGTCCCATCCATCTTCCTGCCAACACTGCTTAATCTCTTGTAGGGTTTTGGAAAGCATTTACCAGACTTTAGGAACATTCAGCAATTTAAAAGTGTCACAGAGCCATAAATAAAAAGTAAGACATCCCCAAGGCTGTCATCTTATCACCACACCTGTTTTCTGCTGAACAGGACATAGGCAAAAGGAAAAGGCAGGCAAAAATTCATTGCGTGGAAGCCAAACAAGACCAACCCAAAGTTAGAAGAAGGTTGGCCTCTATGCCTGAGCACAGGGGAGTTGAGAAGCTTTGCTGGAAAGGAGGCTGTCTAGAATGTGGGATTCCATGGCAGCCTGGCCGTGCTTAGAGTTTCAGTATTCCCAGAGTGCAGGATGCCGGGGAATGAGGTAGAGAGGCTGCTTTTGGTGAGAGAGTGGGAGTTGACTCACTCAGAGGTTTGTGACCTAAGTGTTTGCATAGCAAGCAGCTTTCCCACCTGCTGTCAAAGTGTTTGGTTTGTTGGTGAAATGAAAGGCTCATGGAGCCCATACTTTGTCCCCCCATTAGAGGATTCTGTGTGAGCACACATTATACATCTGGAACTTAAAACTAATTCAACGTTCAGAAACGCAGACTTGTGCTGATGGTGTTTAATGGAGGAAAGGCTGAATGGAAGATGGTGTTAGCCATCCACAAATAGAAGTGAGTGTGTTATATTAGGAGCCCAAGGGTGGTACAAACACATTTCCCCAGAGTTCATTAAAAATAGTCCAGACGTTCACGCCTCCAGTGTGATTCAGTTCAGGTCCTCATTGGATGAAGGAACTGAGCAGCAGGCTGCACACAGGCCTGTTTCTACAGTTTTCTACTGTACAGCTTAGAATTTATTGGAGATGATTCTATAAAAATAGAGATGCCGTCATCACTGCCATCATCATCACTGCCTTATAATAATAAAGTGAGGTGCTGTGATCCCTTCCTGTAAGCTTTAAGTTTATACTAAAACGTCGAGTGTTTGGATGGCAGTGACTTCATCCCACCGTGAATTACAGTCCCACAGAAAGGAGTGGGAGTGGGGAACTCGGTTTGGCCTTAAATCTTTGACTTGCATGACTGCTTGCTGGCGTTTTTCTGTTGGCATCGATAGTCATTGAAATCAACCAACTATTAAAAACCTGACCAGTGGGCCATATTCAGAATTTATAAAAGGTAAATGAAAATTTGGAAACCTCAAAAGCATCCTCGTCTTAAACACTATCCCCCAGGCCAGAGAGATTACCTAGCGGTTAAGAGTGCCGAATGCTCTTGCAGAGGACCCGGGTCTGATCCCCAGCACCCACATGGCGGCTGAGAACCGTCTTTAGCTCCAGTTCCCAGGGAATCCAACACCCTCTTCTGACCTCCCCGGCACTGCACGACACGGGTGCAAAAACCTACATGCAGACGGTACATTCATACACATACAAAATAAATAAATAAATAAAATTAAAAATATATTTTAAAAAACCCCACTATTCCTGAAACTTGAATATTTCTATCTTAATACTTCTTTCAAAAGTCATTCTGTTCCTAGCCTCCCTTTCTTAGCCCACCCCTCAAAACCAAAACCACAATGTCTCCCCTTTTGAGCTGTACATACCATTACACTCTCCCTCTCTCCTACCACATAAAAGCAGGCTGTGAAGGTTTGGGACAGATTCTCCTGTTTAAATGGGAGGACAGATGTGGGGGATGGGGGCAAGGATTGCACATCCAACCCTTTCATAAGTGGGAAGAGGTTGTGGGGAAGGGTATCCACAGTACTGGACCCTAAGAGCTGATGGTCAGCATCCTCATCCTTGAGGCTGGCCTGTATTTTTATCCTTAATAAAGAAAGTAAAATCTTCACATTCCCCAGTTGTTAGTTTTCTTTCTCTTGCAACTTACATGAGCAAATTGTTCTAATCGACCACTTTGCCCCAGGTTCAAAGTAAGAGTAGTTATACATTTAAATTTTTTATTGACTGCATGGGTGTATAGGATGTGTATGAATGCTGGTATGCATGCCATGGCACACAAAAGGTTCAGAGGACAACATTATGGAGTTATTTCTATCCTTCCAGGGATCCAGCTTAGGTCATCAGGCTTGTGCTAAGCCACATTTCTGGCCCTAATCCTCTAGGTTGTGGCATTTTGCTGTGGGTCCCATACTGAGAGGCCATGACGTCTATGGGTAGGGCTTCAAGAAGAAACACAGGGACCCTGACATGCACCTGTAGCACACTAAGACATGTTTAAGATTCTGCCTCTGGGACCTGGGCATGCTATGCTGCTTTTCTGTCTACTGGAATAGCTGCCTCTCTGCCTGTGCTGTGCTATAGTAGCTCAGGCTCTCACCAGACTAGTGTAGCCAGGGTGCCCCTGGGCATCACTGCTAAGCTGCTTGTCTTGGCGAATGGCTGCCAGGGGCCCTATTCTGCTTCTACAAGTATACTTGTTATCTGCCCTGAGTAGACTTACTCTGCCCTGCTCTCTTACTCTGCTCCAGATGTCTCAATGCCCTGCTATGCTAGTACCTGTGAACACCTAGCGCTGCTGTGCAATTTTTGTACCACAAGATAGTCCTGCTGGGGCTCTGCACTCATACATGAAGCCTCAGGGCTATGGCGCAGCTCTATTCATCTCAGCAAAGGCAGGGCAGCTCCACTAACTGTGACAGGTTTATGAGAAAGTCTGGGGAATGCATGCTAAGACTCACAAGTCCCCACCAAAGGGAAGGAGGTGACATTTTTCTTTTTAGAGGAGTAATTCTGATACACTGTTTATATAACTGAGAGCGTACTCACCCTAGGTTGATTTTTTTAATGCTGCAAACATTTATTAGTCATTCTGTGGCACACCATTGCATTTATAATTAGATGGCAGTTCATCTTTTTTCCATTTCTTTTTTTATTTCATTTCTATTTTTAAAGTATTTTCATTGATTTGAGAATTTCATGCAATGTATTTCGATCATATCAGAACCCTCCCACTACATCCCCACTTTACTTATTTGGTTTTTCTTTTTTTATTATTTTTTTTTATTGATGCTTTGTGTATTTCATACATCATTTTCCAATTCAGTTCAGGCATATATCCCCTTCCCTTCCCCCCACCCCACCCCTACCCATCCCAGATCATGCATTCTGCCGTAAGTTTTCTGCATCTTTCTCTGCTTTTTTTGTTTTGTTTTGTTTTCATTTTTTTTAACAGTAAGTGATAATTTGTGAGTACAAGCATCCTTCATGTAAAACCAATTTGCAAGCAGTTGTGCCCAAACCCACACAGCTCATGGGTCCCACCATCCAGCAGGGGGGGCTTGTATGTTCAATCAAGTTGATCAAATGAGTGTCCAGTCTATATTGTTGTAGTTTCACCATTCACCCCAATCGCAGCCCTTACATTCTACCACGCCCCCTCTTCCGCAGATTGTTCCCTAGGCTTAGAAAAGGGGCACAGGTGGATGAGAAGCAAAACAGTCTACTTTCTCTGGAGCTGTTGTCTTGGTCTCTAGTCAATTCTGGCTGTTTTCTTTCATGGGCTGCCAGCTTGTCCAGGCATAACCTTTCGATCCTACTAATGAAGCACATGCAATTAGATATATAGGTATTTAAACAGTATAATATATAGCCTTTCGATCCTACTAATGAAGCACACGCAATTAGATATATAGGTATTTAAACAGTACTAATTGTTATGGTAGGTTACTTTGGTATAGACACAGATGTTTGGATGGTATGTTAATCCATGAATTACATTTTCTTCTGTTAAGTATGACAGGGTCTTCGTGTGGTTTATAACATCTCCTAACCATTAGAGGATGTAAGCTTGTGGCATCAGCCATGGGTTATTCCTCCAAGGAGAGAGCTAATAGCCAATTAAATTTGGGATATACAGGCATATGGCTGCCACTGCTGCACAGTATTTCCAGGCAGATGAGGTGTAGCTGGTGCTGACGGAGGAGTCTTGCTTGACTCTAAGGCCTATCAAGTCTAATCTGTGTTTGTTATGTGCTTTTGGGTGGGAGTCTACCCCTTGGAGCCTGATCAACCTACCAGGTATCACACCAGAAGGCAAAACAGACTCTCCCTCTCCCAGCAGCTATCAGTTGTAAATATCCTCAGCTAGGAGTGGCACTTCTTGCTCACATCCTCCATCCATGCTGGGTTCCTGTCTGGTTTGGCTTCTTGATCACATCTTCCGCCCTTGCTGGGTTCCTGTCTGGTTTGGCTTTGCTCAGATCTCGTGCATGCTGTCATAAGCACTTTGTACTCATATGTACAACTACCCTGTGGTGTGCCTGTCCAGACCACACAGCTTCCTTGTATTCATCTATCATCTCTGGCTCTTATAGTCTTCCTGCCCTCTCTTCCACCATGATCTCTGAGCCTTGGGAGAAGAGGGTATGATAGGTCTCCTATTTAGGGCTGAGCTCTCTGTAGGCTCTTATTTTCTGCACAGGGACCGGTTGTGAGTCTATATTAATTACCATCTGCTACAAGAAGAACCTTGGTGAGAGATGCTCTGATCTTTGGGTATAACAAGTAATGGTGGGTCAGTTTAATACATTGTCTGTTTAGCAGAATGATAGTAGTATATTCTCCCCTATGGCCTGTGACCTGTCTAGCCACAAGTGTTTGGCCCTGATAATAGTATCAGGTGTGGACTCCATCTTGTGAAGTGAAGTGGGCCTTAAATTCAGTTAGAAGTTGGTTGGTTGCTCCTATAATATTTGTGCCACTATCGTACCAGTGGCCATATTTTGCCAAGTCAGTTGTTATTGTTGCTTACAGGATTCACAGTTGATGATTACCTTTCTCTGCCAGTAACATGCATAGCACCTTTTAGTACTGTGAAAGTTAGCCAGCAGAGATGAAGCTTTAAGTTCAGTCCCAGTGTTATTTCTTTTTTTTTTTTTTTCCTGTGACTCAGGTATGTAGTGTCTTTAGCAGTGGGGTCTTACCATCAAGTTCTGGTGGATAACCAAGTGCAATGGCAATATCCAGTATTGTTTGAGGGTCTAAAGATCCCTCTGGTCCACAACTCTGAAAGAACAAGTCCCCTTGGCTAAATGTTTAAATAGTAGATCATAAGATACATGTCTTTCGTATAATTCAGAATGTTCTGTACTGTCTCAGACTCAAAGTATAAAATCCAGCACAAATAAAGATCTAAACATAACCATGAAAATTAAAAATTCTTAGAAGAAAACTATCTTTAGATTGGCTTAGAAGTCATAGAGGAAGAGTTAATCATTGATGCCATAAAAATTATGTCACCTATAGAGAAACTCAAAGAAAAACTTCAAGAAATGCCAGGCAAAGAGAAAATATTTGCAGCACTTTAGCCATATTATGTAAATATTTCTGAGAAAAGCACAGGAAATTAATGAGAAAACTACAAACAAATGTGAACTAATATAATTGTGGAAAAGGGTAAGTATAAATTATCATAACTGTAGGAAGAGATCTGAAATTGCCAGTGGTTGGGGGAATACAAAGTAAAATATGGTACATGGGGACTAGGGAGTTGGTTCAGTGATTAAGAGCACTTGCTACTCTTGCAAAGGACCCAGGTTCTTTTCCTAGCACCCATATGGTGGCTCAAAACCATCCCCCAATTCCAGTTCCAAGGACTCTAGTTCCCTCTTCTGCCCTCCACAGGCACTGCATACATGTGGTACACGCAGTTAAAATATCATACACATAAAATAAAAATAAAACAAGGTTTTTCTTTTATACTTTGTATACAGAGTCTTGCTATGGTAGCCAAGGCTGCCCTCAACTCACCATCTTCCTACCTCCTCCTCTCAAATACTGGCTAGGTGTGCACAACCACCTTCCCACTTGCCTGGCAAGATACATACTTTTGCCTATGAGATTGGTCTAAGTGAAAATGGCAAGGGGATGGGGAGGTAGTTCCACTGCCATCCTCTTGCAGATGACCCAAGTTCAGTGCCCAGCACACACCTTTCCACCCTGGTAACCCCCATCAGGTGGCTCATACCAGGGTATTTAATGCCCTCTTCTGACCTCTGCAGGAACCTGCACTCATGGGCATATACCTACACACATATACACATAATTTAAAACATAAGTCTTTAAAAAAGAAAAGTTCAAGTCTCCTGTAATAATGACGATACAGGGTCTAGGTAATATGCCCCCTTCCTGAGAAGACAACTTAATACAGTCTTTTTTTTTTTTTGTCTTTTCAAGACAGAGTCTCCCTGTAGCCTCAGCTGGCCTGGAACTCATTCTGTAGACCAGGCTGGCCTTGAACTCACAAAGATCCGCCTGCCTCTGCCTCCCGAGTGCTAGGATTAAAGGCGCACGCCACCACACCCGGCTTAATACGGTCTTTTTATAATGTGGTACAGACACAAGAACTAAAAATGATTGTCCTCTTGAAAAGAAATTTCAGTTTTGAGGAACCTTTTTGCTGGCATACTGAAAAATATATGTCAGCAGCCATGTGTATCTCTCTCTCTTTCTCTCTCTCTCTCTCTCTCTCTCTCTCTCTCTCTCTCTCTCACACACACACACACACACACACACACACACACAATTACAAGGAGAAAGCATTTAGTAAGCCCACACACCAGTGACTCCACATTCCTCCAAGACTACATGGCTTGATGCAGTCAGGACTGGGGCTGGGTTTCAGTGGACCTCACTGTTTCCTTTTGAAATTTTAGTCTTTAAATTTAGGAAGTTTTCCTTATTTTTATAATAAAATTTTTTCAGATAAAATTCATTTATACAAAAATGCTCATAGAATTAAGGAAATTAAACTTGATTAGTTTCACTACATCTGGGGAGCTTTCTATAGTCAGGAAAAGCTTATTTGGAAAGAGCCTTCAAGTGAACCATTGACTCACAAGGCCTTTGTTAAGGGTCCCCCTTAACAGAAAGCAGTACTTTCTCCTTGCTCCATATCTGTACAGCAGTACATTCTTTTGAGAAAAGGAGGGCTGGAGAGATGGCCTAGCGGTTAAGAGCGCTGGACCCGGGTTCGATCCCCAGCACCCACATGGCGGCCGAGAACCGTCTGAAACTCCAGTTCCAGGAGAACTCCAGTTCCAGGGGAATCCGACACCCTCTTCTGACCTCCGCGGCATTGCACGACACGGGTGCACAGACCTGCATGCAGACAGTACATTCATACACATACAGAAATAAATAAAATTAAAAAAAAAAAGAGAAAAGGAAACATTGCTAGATGATCATACATGCTTTAACCTGAAAGGCAGTTTGTGATACTCTGGGGTTTTTCTGTAAACTGAAAATAAAGTTGGTAAACAGGCCTCATGTGAGATTAGTCTTCACTGCAATGCTTGCTACCTCTGACCTGATGGAACTAACTCCCTGTCTCCTTCATGCTCTCATTGAGGTGCTTACCCTTGACGTGGTGTTTGGCCCCATGGTGTAGATCTCCAGGGCTCCACAGAGGGGCTCTCGTTGTCCGCAGCCAGTGCAGGCCCGTCTTGTCAACAATGGCTGTCCTTAGGGAGAGGCCACTGCAGCTCTGTGTGAGCACCTGCTCTGGGCCTCAGTGTCCTCCTGAGTCACTCTGCTTCACCTTTCGCTATCTGCCAGGCACCAGCAGGTGCTAGGCACTGAGAATACAAAGTACAGTTGCAGTAGAATGTGATCATAATTTCATGAAAAACACTGAAGAGACACTCAGTTCAATACTATGTCAGAAATGCTGAAGCGGATAGGGGCTCCAGACATGTGGCCAAGGAGGGAACACATGGTGCATGTGGGTGGTCTCAAAAGACATGGGGCCTAAGCCAAAGTATACTAGAGACATAGGAAGGTTATATGAAAACCAGAATCACTAAGACAGTATTGATTTCTGGGATAAGCACTATGGCACAGTTCCCTCAGCTTTGTGCACAAATAAAGTCAAAAAAGCTACAAAAGACCCACACGTCTGCTCTCTGTCAGTGAGCATTTTAGCCTTTTCCAGGGGGTTACCCCTTGAAATTTTCTTTTTTTTTTGGTCTTTTCGAGACAGGGTCTCTCTGTAGCCCCAGCTGTCCTGGAACTCACTCTGTAGACCAGGCTGGCCTTGAACTCACAAAGATCCGCCTGCCTCTGCCTCCCAAGTGCTAGGATTAAAGGCATGCGCCACCATGCGAGCTCTCCTTATAGAGCACATAAACTTAGTGGCTCTCTTTGATGTTTCTTTCCTGTAGTAAAGACAGCAGGGTCTGAGCTGGAGTATAGCTCCCTAAAGGGTGTTCCAGTCAGCCACTTGGTCTTGGGTACATCCAGAGTGATGGCAACTGTTTGAAGTAGGCAGCCCAGCACCAGGCCTTGCTGTTTGCCACTGTCCAGAACCATCCAGATCATTGCCTCCTAAGAAGAGTGATGCTCTTCCTGACAGTGTCTTGCCAACTAGGGGTACACCTGGGAAATCCTTCTGAGCCCAGCTGCTCCAAATGTGGTAGCTCAGCACCCTCATTCTTGGGTGCTACCTAGGCCATTCCCCAGTTTTATAGGCTCCGGTGATAAGTTCAGTCCAGCCCAGCCCAACAGGCAAGCTTGGATATGTCCCTACAGTGTATGGAGCGTGAGAACTGGAGTAGAGGTCAGTGTCAAAGGGTAGGATGTAGTGGGATCCAGGAGGATCCATTCAGCTTCAGGACAGCCCGGCCACTGTTCCCTGGATATGCAGAGCAGATGCATCTCAGAGCTGTAGACATTGGAGGCTGGGACGCAGGTTGAGTCATGATCATTCCAAGTTTGAACACACAACTGGGCACTATTGTCTTCCCTACTGGCTGGAAGCCTGCTGCAGCCAGGAGCTGTGCATACATGCTTGTATACATGAGTTTGAGGGAGTCTGGTAGGCCTTCCATCCATAGATATAACTAACTACAGATGGAATAATTCCCTAAGTGATACAACAGAGCACTTTCATAGCATTCACACTGGACCATGTATTACGACTAACCTAGTAATGATTTAAAGTGTGCAGAAGGGCGTGCACATGAAAATACTGCATTTTACATAAGAGACATGAGCTTTGGGTATCCACCGAAGACATCTTACAATTAGTGCTTCATCACAGAGTGATGGCTGTCAAAGTTCTCCCTTATTATAGCACACCCTGCCTCTCATCAGAGGGCAGTCTTCCCTGACCTCTCAAGCCTCTCTTACCCAAGCTAAAAGCTGGGAGCCACAAAGTGAGAAGTCTGGATTCTAGGGTTAATTTTGAGTTCTGAATCTCTCTCTCTCTCTCTCTCTCTCTCTCTCTCTCTCTCTCTCTCTCTCATCACTTGTATCTGGATCACTTGCATCCGACTCAGCACACTCCCACTCTAGAAGTCACTGTGACGGACCATATTTGTGTATGCAGGGTGTATTAATGACTGTAGAAACATCCTTTGTGATACCAGGCTGGCAAACCTAGAGTTGGTTTGGTCACTGTGACTGTAAGATGGGGATGTGCTTTCTGAGTCACTTGCAAAGGTAAATCTTTTGAGGACTGGAGGCTGGCGGTGGCTTCTTAACATTTATTGTCCTTTTAATGGATGGCTCATGTGAGATGTGTTTTTTAGAGGGGTCCCACCAGTAGAAGGAGGCTCAGTTTTGAGACTTTCTCAACTCTGCTGGAGCAGAGAGATGGAAGATATCATCTAACAGGAAAGGAGTCAAGGTGACAGGAGCCTGAGCTGTCCTGAGGCTGGCCCACTGTGAGCAGGTGCCAACTGAGCAGGTGCCTGTGGGGAACTCACAAGGGACTTTGAACTCCACTGTGTCATTGAGGAGAGCTGTAGCTAGTACCTCCGGAGGGCTGGGAGGGCTAGCGCAACATTTTCTCAAGGCCTTAATTTCAAGGATGAGGTCTTTGAACTTCTCCAAACTGAGCAGCATAGGTCTGTGTGAAAGAACATTCCCAGAGTGCTCTTTTCTTTACAAAGTTATAATTCCAAAGCCCTGCAGTTGCCTACAGTCATGTGCAGGCAGAGCTCTGGTGTCACTATAACTCAGTACACACAGGCTTTTCTACTTCATTTTCTTCTTCTTTAAAATGTGCTCATAGTTTCTGTCCTCCCCAGGCCCACCGGGACCAGATGCATAGAAAGGGTCTTTGCTGCTTGTCAGTGATAGTCACCATAGAGTCAGGCAAGTGGGCAGGAGCCAGGCCATTGCTCACATGCCTTCCTGTTCCTTGCAGCGGAGCTGGAGTTTGCACAGGTCCTCATCATCGTCGTGGTGGTCACAGTGATGGTAGTGGTCGTTGTATGCCTGTTGAACCACTACAAAGTCTCCACACGTTCCTTCATCAATCGCCCCAGCCAGAGCCGGAGGCAGGAGGACGGGCTGCAGCCGGTGAGTGTGGGCTTGGGCCA
Organism: Rhizomys pruinosus; assembly: GCA_009823505.1. Taxonomy (NCBI): domain Eukaryota; kingdom Metazoa; phylum Chordata; class Mammalia; order Rodentia; family Spalacidae; genus Rhizomys; species Rhizomys pruinosus. Next base: position 1,749,944 of record VZQC01007895.1, read on the forward strand.
TCTGGGGTGCTGCTGGAGGGCACTGGAGTTCCAAAGCCAGGCAGGGTATGGCAAGGGCCAGAAGGCAGGATAGTTGTTCTGTCAGCTCACTGCAATACAGAGATCCCAAGGACTCTATGCAGATGATCAGCATGTGGAAAAGTACATACACTGTATGCAGGTAGTCCAGTGAGTTCTCACACACAACCAGCACCCTGAAGCCTTCCAAAAGCTCATCCAGGTTTTCCCTCTGTGAAAGTCTCCACTGCGTACATATTGGCCATCAGCCCAAATTGGTTTTGCTGGCTGTGGCCCACACCCATGCTTTATCTTTGTGTCTGGCTTCATCATTCGGCACTAGGTTGTATAAATCTGTGCTTAAACCTGGCCCTGGAGGTGGTCTGGAGATAGAAATGCCCTCATAGGTCACTAAACGTGTCCTTAGTGCTTGGTTGTGAGTCAGCTGAAGGGACCAGAGGCATGGCTAGCGGGGGGGGGGTGGCCTTTTCAGATGGAATGTGCTGAGTTGGGGGTGTACGATGCTATACAGAATCAAATGAGTCTCCTTAGCCTGGGCTTTTTAAAGGCTCCTATCTTTTTCTTGCCCTTAACTGCTTTCTTCCCTTGGAAAAGCAGTGATGTATAGCTAAAGTGGTCCATAATCTAACCTGAGAGGCCAAAGCTATTGGAACTTTGTCTTCGGGCCCATGTTAGAATCTAATTCTGGTGACTTACCAAGAGGTCTGGAACTAGTGAATTTAGGCAAGTGTAAATCATTAATGTCAGTGGAGGGCATAGGAGGCATTATCTAGAATTCATCTTCTGTGGTTTGCTGAGTAGGAGGAGGCACATATTTTATGAGATGCCCTTCACTAGGCTCAGGGCTGCATGGTCACTGCCCACTCCCTGACTTAGGAGAGTTGGTTGCAGGTGTGGGAGGTGACGGTTGTAACGAAGAGTGTGGTGTGGCAACTCTCAACAGGATAGGCAGGATATTGCTTCACTGGAGCCACAGAGTTGCCCTGGAAGCCAATGGCCTGGTGGTCCTTGTGAGCATAGGTAAGCACAGTAAGTAGATGGAAGGGCAAGTGCTACTTGTGCACATCCCATCACGGTGCAAGTGGGATGGGACAGTGATTGGCCCAAACAATCCCTCTTCCCTTTGGCTTCCTACATCCTCTCTTGCTGCCTTCCTCAGTCTCTCCCAGGGTTCAGTTTTGCCAGCCAGCCTCTCTGGCCGTCTTGATTGATTTCTTTATATCACAGTGGTTTTCTGGGGGCTTATGGTACACAGGCAGCCCGGTTCCCACACCATGGAGCTCTGACACTCACAGATGTTGTCAGAGAAGCGTGCCAGACGCAGCATCAAGGACAGCTCTGAATTCGAAAGAGAACAAATTCTTCCAAAGTTCTGAGCGTAAAGAGGACAATCCAAACAGTATTACAGCAACAGTTTTAGAACCACACAGGGATGACTGTCTTTGCGTTCCCTTGATATAAGGGCTGTGAATGCCAACCACACATTGGTAGATGTGGTACAACTTTCTCACATTGCCACCAGCAATAAGCAGCTCTCAAGTCTGCACAAAATATCTGGGGTGTACCCAGCTGAGTGTCAGTCCCAGACCTTAGCTCCACTGCCTGAGCAAGACTATGAGCATAGTTTATGGTTCTCAAATTTATGCACATCCTATACCTTGTGCTCCATGGGCCCCAAATGCTCAGGTTTCTGTATGGGTAGCCTAGGGTTTTCTAGTTCCTTGCGTAGACTACTCCCTTTGTCTTCCTCTTGGACAAGTGTAGACTGAAGGCATGATCTGCTTTCTTCTTGAAGGATCTAAGTGAATCCTTGTCTCCTTAGTGCAGATTCGGCACCTACTGTCACTGCCTTTAGATATTGTGTCCTGGCCATATGTACCATGGTCATGTATTTACCAACCAAGAGGCTTAGTGGGGAGACAGTTTGAAAGGGGAAAGAAAGCAAAATTCTCTTATGGCTTTACTTGGAAAGAAACTTCTCCTTTACTTAGTGCTGGGTGTCTAGGAGCATGTGGACCATGGACCAGGAAGTGCCAGCATCCTGACTGGCAGGGTCTCCCTTTCTTGAGATTGAGAAGATGATTAAGTGACTTTGAGGATTTCGAGAGCTCTTTCCATGCTGTTGAGTGACAAGAGAAACAGTCCGTAGTAGCTGCTAAATTAGCTCCACAGAGGATTCTGTCACTGTTAGCAAAAGTTTGGAAGCTGTGTGCTGAAATCTGGGTTCTGGGGCCAAGCTGAAGCCTGTGGAGAGGTGTGCCGCTCCCAGCATGGCCTTTCCTTCCTGGATGACTGTGGAGCTCTTTTTACTCTTTTCTCTGAGTGATTCCGAGCTGGGGGCCATTTGTTCACAGGGCTTACACAGATATTCCTTCTCTGTTCATTGCAACTAGAGATATTGCCCAGTTTAGCAATGGGCTCTATTCCATATTTCATGAAACTCCAGGTGCATTTCAACACTGTTACCAGGGGTGCTTCAGTCCCAAACCTTAGCTCCATTTCCCAAGAAGGACTATTAGCCTTCTTTATGGTTCTAAAAGGGGGAAGGGAGTGGCTACAGAGGGAGCGAGCCTTCCTTCTCTCCCGGGCGTATTCGGGTCTCTGTCCCTGCTGCTCCTCCATAACCCCTTCCATGAAATGCTCATCTAGTACTGGAAAAGTAGCTGAATCCTTCATGCTCCTGACTGTCACCTAGGATATGTTCTGTAGAGACTGGGGAGGTTGTTACCATCAATGATGCGGTGCTACAGGGCAGCCCCCCACAGCAGAACATCCTGAAGATGAACAGTGTGAAGGTGGAGAAATAACCCCCGAGCTCTGAGTGCTTCCTGCCCAAGCCCATGGCTGATATAGGATGCTGCCAGCAGCATGAGCACAGTTCTTCTGGCTGCTCTGATGTGTCCATAGAGAGAATAGCACTCATTCCCTATAGCACAGGGAAGGAACATGACTATAGTGAGACTCTTCCTTGTAGACATTTTCTCCAGCAATTTCCAACTGCCTCTGTTCATTCCACACATCACTGGACCCAATCAGTCTGGAGAGCAAAGTGAAATGGAAAAAGTAGCCCACTCTACCCTGTCTGGCTGAGGTCAAGGCCCTAGTACCATCCTTTCAACCTTACTGGGAATGCTGGAGTCTCATCAGCCCCTTGTGTTTATGACGTGGGGCTGAGAACCCATCATCTCCTACTTCAGTGCCTGACTTGGTCTGGACAGCTTTAAGTTGCTTTTCCAGGTTGCGCCCCTTTGCCGCTCAAGATGATAGTCTGTGCCCTCCATCTTCCCTCAAAGATCTAGGAGGAGTTTGGTAGTCTCAGCACAGTGGGGAGGGATCTCTGCTCTTATTCACATAACTTAAAAATAGCACACCTTTAATCCCAGCACTGGGGAGGCAGAGGCAGGTGGATCTCTGTGAGTTCAAGGCCAGCCTGGTGTACAGAGAGAGTTCGAGGACAGCTGGAGCTACAGGGAGACCCTATCTCAAAAAAGAAAAAAAAAAAAGAAAAGAAAAATAAAATAAAATAAAAATAAAAAACAAAGGCTGTCCCTAGTTGGGGGGGGTATGGATTTGTGGGACTTGGGGCAGAGTGATGAATGAGGATGAATATGTGTGTGTGCACTGTGTCTAGGTCCTGAAGCACCTTTGTTTAGCTACCACCCAAGCCCCAGGCTCACCTCTCTAGCACTCTGAGGCAAGTGGCTTAGGTACTGAGCTGGTTGGCAGCATGTAGGTACAGGGTTTCAGGCCAGCCTCTCAGTAGGGAAGCTCTCATTGTTCTGAGTCTGAATGTTGGTGGGGTGCTTAATGTGTGAGGTTTTTGGCCCATTTGTTACAGATCCTTGTGTGATCTCTGAGTGTGATAATAAGGCTATGTTCATTTTAAGCTGGTTGAAAGTCTAATATCCTGGTGTGAGCCACCTTTCTTCTCATTAGTGGGAATTTCACTTTGATCAAAAGGAAAAAAAATATAAACCAGACTGAAGTTAATTGTCCTAGTTAGCTTTAATTGTCACTTGACACAGCCTAGAGTCATCAGAAAGCCTCTACCGAGGAACTGACTAGATGAGATTGGCCGTGGGCATGTTTGTAGGGAACCGTCTTGATTATTAATTGATGTAGGAGGGGCCCCGCCCACCAAGGGCAGCACCAAGCCTGAAGAGGTAGTTCAGGGCTCTATAAGAAAGCAAGCTGAACAGGGCATGGTGGCACACACATTTAATCCCAGCAGTCAAGAGGCAGAGGCAGGTGGATCTCCATGTGTTCCAGGCCAGCTGGGGCTACAGGGAGATCCTGTCTCAAAAACACAAAAAGATGGGGCTGGAGAGATGGCCTAGTGGTTAAGAGCGCCAACTGCTCTTGCAGAGGACCCGGGTTTGATCCCCAGCACCCACATGATGGCTGAAAACCATCTTTAACTCCAGTTCCAGGGGAATCCAACACCCTCTTCTGACCTCCGAGGCATTGCACGACACGGGTGCACAAACCTACATGCAGACAGTACATTCATACACATACGAAAATAAATAAAATTAAAAAAAAAACACAAAAAGAAATTATGCTCACGTTCCTGCTTACGTTTCTTCCCTGACGTGTAAACCAGATAAATCCCTTCCTTCCCCAAGTCACTTTTGGTCATAGAGTTTTATTACAGCAGCTGGCTGGCTGTGGTTAATGTGGAGAGTCTCCTCAAAAGACATTGGCAATTCAGCTGCTGCAGGCCACGAGTCCTTCCTATAGGCATATTTGCATGGCACAGTCTTGAGGGGTTCACAGAATTGTAGACGTGCTACTTCCAACCCCACCAGTATCCTTTCCACATTGCCAGCAACCCTTGTCTCTTCACTCTTTCTTTGAGACAATGCAGATTAGGGCGGGTTCCCCAGCCTTTCTCTGAAATATATGCCAGGGGAACCTGGGGATGGGATGATACTGGTTCCAAACTGGGTAAAAGTGGTCCCTGATAAAAATAAAAAACAGTAGTAACCCAGGCTTAAATTAAATTACAAGACAAGTAGAGGTTTAGATGAAGGCCAACAACAGGGGACAGGTTTGTGACACAGCTTGTCTGTTTTCCTTGTTTGTATAGTTTCAGAGCTTTGAGTCCATCTGTGTTTTGTTTTCATTATCTAAGACTACCAAATAATGTACAAACCACAAAAGGCTTAAGTATTCCATACCTAGTCCTAAGGGATACTTGCCAGAATGGCTGAGGCTTTTCTTGTTAAGAAGGCCTGAGCAGTCCTTTCTGACAGCCACATCTCAGCCAGGTGGGACCTGCTGACCTCATCTGGACGGCCCAGGGTGTGGGGCCAGTGGCCACGTGTTGGTGGCTGGTCACTCACTGAAGAATAAGGAGCAAAAGCAGGACAAAGAATTTCATGTGTTTGAACCATATGTAATAGTGGATATTAAGCCATTTTTTTTTTACCTATAGAGAGATTTCAGTATATGAATTGATGAAAGGAGTCATGTTGAGCATTGCTTCATTACCAGCTGCTACAGGAATTAAATCAATTATGAAAAGCCAGGTGTCTGGGCTTCCCCACAGAGACTCTGTATTAGCAGTTTAGGAAAGAAGACCACTAGTCCCTCAGCCCAGCTTCATAGGAGACTCAAGGCCATTTCTTTTTGTTTCCCTGGCTGTTCAGAAAAAGGACTAGGGCTCTGTGGTTATTACCTCTGTCAATGCAAAAACTTGTACATTTCAGACCCAGAGTGCCTTGGTGAGGGCAGGTTCACACCCCAGAACTATGAATAGGACTTGGAACATGGCCAGTTTGAGTAGTTTGCCCCTATTACAAAATTTGATCCAACTGTTAAGAGTTGGGAGATGTCACACAACATTTTCTTTTCTAGCATATTGGGCCACTCCAACCTCTCTGGTTGGGCGGTAGAGCTGCCATTCCTAGATAGCCCAGTGCCCACCTGTGGCTTGGCCCCATTTTTATGTCTGGATTCTCAGTACTGAAGGATTGCCATGACACTTACTGGTTTGCATCGTTGTGGTAGGTTTGGGGGGTTGGTTTTTAAAAGTATTTTTTGGTGAAGATTTATTTATTTTATGTATATGAGTGTTTGTCTCACATATGTATGTACATCACATACACACACACGGTGCCTGTGGAGGCCAGAAGAGGGTGTGTTAGACCTGTGGAACTGGAGTTATGGACAATTGTGACCCACTGTTTGGGTTCTGGGAACCAAAACCAGGTCCTTTGCAAGAGCAACAATTGCTCTTAACCACTAAATTATCTCTTCAGTCTAGATTTCATTCTGTAGACCAGGCTGATATCAAATACTACATAACTCAGGCTGGCCTCGAACTCATACCATTCCTCTTGCCTTACCCTCCCAAGTGCTAGAATCAAAGGCAAAAGCCACCATACCTGGGGTGGTAATTATTCTTTAAGAAGACAATGTTTGGTCAGGTGTGGTGGCAGACGCCTTTAATCCCAGCACTTGGGAGGCAGAGGCAAGCTGATCTCTGAGTTCAAGGCCAGCCTGGTCTACAGAGTGAGCTCCAGGACAGCTGGGGTTACAGGGAGACCCTGACCCTGTCCCACAAAGACCCACCCCCCCACACCAAAGAAGACACTGTTTAGCACGCAGGCTTCAGCCACAAGGAGAAAACAAAAATAGACTGATAATGTTTCTGGTTTCCAGAAAAGCGGGCACAAATGTCATTGTAGAAGTGAAGACCATTCCTGTGAGTTTAGGAGTAGAACTTACGTGTCTGGGTCAGCAGGGTGCAGAATATCCTCTGCCTAGCTTAACGAGGTCAGCAGTTTCCCATGCTGTCTAGTCTTGGGACAGGGACTTCACCACTGTGTCTAAAGCCTGTGACTGAAAACAAAGAACTGGCTGTGAACTCCCTAGCTGATTATAGCTCCGTAGAATCACCAGCAGCTTCTGTCAGCCTTGGGAGTGAAGAGAGCCAGAGGAAGGCCATTCTGATAGATAATTCTAATAGAAAATAGCCAGGACACCTCTGAAAAGTGTGTCTGTGAACCTGGCCTGTGTCCTTAAGTTACCTCTCCAGGCAGAGGCTCTGAGATGCACCCCATGCTCACAGGATGCTAGAAGCCCACAGACCAGGTCCTAGGGTCCAGTGAACAGCACAGGATATAAAGGATCACCACATTTCCCAGTGACTGACTAATGCCCACATTTTTTCATTTCTACCTACTTTAGACTATGCTTAGAAAAGTATTTATGAAACGATGGAAATGAACTATTTTCACTAGAGTTAAAAAAAATAAAATAAATGATGCCATTGTCACAGACCTGTTTCTGACACTCTGGGCTAAAAATAAGAGTGCCATTGGATTGTCTGGCAGAGTTGCTAGGATGAAGGATGATGTCAGGGAGTAGTTTCCCTGTCAGTGATATTCCCCACCTTACACCAGATGTAGTTATCCATGTTGCCCAGGAAGTGTTCTCCATTGTTCTAAGAGATGTAGAAACTGCATCTCTAAGTGCCTACTAGATAGCCAGGGCAGTCAGTGTTACCCTGAACACTCCCAGTACTGTTTGCCTGCCTGCCTGAGCAGCCAAGAGCTCCTGCTGCAGGTGTATCTGTCTGAAGCACTCAAAGATCACTTCAAAATAAGAATGTCTCCCTTCAAGTAAAAGAAATACTCCTGAACTCCTAGTTGTAAGACGGAATCTGGTACAGACCCACAGCAGATTCCCATCTGAGGAAAAACAAACATTTTTCAATAGCCGAGTTTCCCTTAAAAGCACCATGAGTACCACACATAGTCTTTGGGTGTCACCACTGCTCAGAATAGTTTGTCGAAGGCTTACAGATTGCATTAGTTGCTGTGATAAAACACCATGCCCAAGGGATCTTGTAAAAGGAAGAGTTTAGTTATGGTTTCAGAGGTATCAGAGTCCATCATGGCCGAGAGGCATGGTGGTAGGATGTGGCTGGAGCTAAGAGGAATGCTCAGATCTTCAAGCAGGCACAGGAAGCAGAGTGTGACTGGAAATCATACAAAGCTTTAGAAGTCTCTAAGCCCACCCCCAGTGACCTGCTTCCTCCAGCAGGGCCACACCTTCCAAGTCCTCCCGAAGCAAGGCCACCAACTGGGGACAAAAATGTCCAAATACTTGGAGCCCGTGGGGGACATTCCTCATTGCAAACACAACTTACAGGTTCTCCGCAAAAGAGGCACCATTACTCAATCGCATACCCTCCACCTCCCTCTCCCTCCTTCCCCAGTCCGCACCCCCTTCCCCCTCTCCCCCTCTCCCTCTCTCTTATTTAATGTCAAGGAATTTTTTTTCTCTCCATGATGGAAAGTCTTCATTTCCCTTTTTGTTTTCTGATGATAGATTTGAACTTTGGCACCAGCCAAAATCCACCTAGATTTAAGTGTTATGAATGATTTGAGTGATGAAGGTAAATGACATGAAATTGATGCAAAGCCAGGTAACTCAATTAGTAAGACTGATATTACCCAAGACACAAACTGAGCTACAGAAAAATCAGGAAGGACCCACAACAAACTGGTGTTGCTGCTGGAAGGGGGTATGGTCAAGGGGACTTGAGCTGTGTGGTTAAAACTCCCATGATGAGGGGCTGGAAAGATTGGCGAGTGAATAAGAGGGCTGGCAGACCTTCCAGAGGATCTGAAGTCAGTCCTCAGCACCCACAGTGGACATCTCACAACTGTTTATAACTTCAGCTCCAGGGGATCAACATCCTCTTCTGGCCTCCAAGGGTGCCTATACATGAGTATTGGCATGCCCCGACACACATACTCACACACACACACACACACACACACACACACACACACACACACAAATAAAAATAAATCTCAAAAAAGTTCCCATCAGGGGCTGGAGAGATGAGATGGCTTAGTGGTTAAGAGTACTGGCTGCTCTTGCAGAGTACCAGGGTTCAATTCCCCGCCCCTACATAGTAGCTAACAACCATCTTTAACTCCAGTTCCACAGGAATCTGATGCCTTCTCCTGATCTCCACAGGAACTGGAGGACACGGGTGCATTTACGTACATGTAGGCAGTACACTCATGGATACAGACACACATAATAATAATGTTTACATATAATAATAATTTTTATGATGAGAGTGTACACAAAGGATGGGGGGTAGCAAGTTCCAGCCTGGGGTATATGGTGAATTCTAAACAGAGATCCTTCTTTTTCCCTATGTAAAAATATTTTAAAATAAAATTTATAAAACAAATTACTATCATAGGTGGGGTTGTGTGCCATGGTTCACATGTACAAGTCAAAGGACACCTTTTAGGAGTTGCTTCTCTCCCTCCACCATTGGTTCCTGGGACAGGATTCTGTCCCTCAGAGTTGCCCCAGCAAGTGCTTTTACCCACTGAGCTACCTCTCTAGCCTAAACTAGTTTAAAAATAGGATCTTTTATAACAAACCTTTTAAGTATAAAGGCATTATTAGCATCAATAACCAAATGGTAAAGTTCCTTTACTTAGTGTAGTTGTGCAAAAAGTTTTAAAGATTTCTTAACTATTCTACTTCTGAAATTCTGATTGGCCCTGAGTGAAGACCCTGCAGTCCAGGGCAGGTACAGCATGCCCTGTGCACAAAGGTGTCTGGGGCTGAGAGTGAGCGGGATGGTGCCTTCCTAGGCTCACAAGTCTTCCTGCTGCTCTAAGCTTTCTTCTTCCTGGCTGGCTTTTATGGAAATCTGCTTGTTCACTCCCTCACCCCACCTCTGGCTGCCTTTAGGCTGGAGAGTCACCTGGTAGCTTCTTTTCTCCCTGATTCAATGTCTTATTCTACAAATGGAAAGGATTTCCTTTCTTTCCTTCTCAATAGATCTTCCTAGAAGACCTGTCTGTTCTCTTAAGGGATGTGCTCTAGATTGAGTATAGTTAGGTGGGAAATGTGGACTCTTAAAAAGTCTGATGATATCTAGCCGGGTGTGGTAGTTGCACGCCTTTAATCCTAGCACTTGGGAGGCAGAGGCAGGTGGATCTCTGTGAGTTCAAGGCCAGCCTGGTCCTGTCTACAAGTGAGTTCAAGGACAGCTGAGGCTACGGGAGACCCTGTCTCGAAAGACAAAAAAAAAAAAAAAAAAAAAAAAGTCTGATGATTTATTTCCAAAGGAAGAATGAAGGAGGAGGTGCTGCATGTAAGTCAACACGGCCATTTAGAGAACTGGTTTTACTTCTAAGCTGCTACTGCCATCTAGAGTGGGAAGGACAGATGGTAAAATACTTGAATGGTAGGGAGTTATATGAGAAAGCAGGGAGAGGAGAGAATCCAGGGTATTGCTGAGTATCTGAAGACCAGTCCTACCTTTGCTTTGAAAGTCTCCCTATAGAACAAGTAGAGTAACACATGTGTAGCTATTTGGAGCCATAGAATACATTCACTCCCTGGGAGGGGCTGTTAGACAGAAGCCAGGATATCCAGCAGCGGCCTCACTGGATTCCCGTCATCCTCTATATGCGATAAGAAGAATTTATCTGAAAGGATATCTCAAGTGGGGGATACCCTCACACTTAGTCACAGTATATCTGGACCTGCACAGTGGCTCTATCCCACAGCTCCTAGCAGAATCTCCAGGAAGTCATGATCATAGACTACCTTTTTTTAGTTTAAAACCTTATCCAAATATTTTAGAAATGAAAAGGATAAGTGAGCACAAGAAAAGCCTCTCACTTTAGCATGCTTGACTGTCTGGACTCTGGCCACACACAGCTTTGAGACCTGGAAGAAAAATATTCCCATCCTGCTCAGATGGTCAGAGGTGAGGAATTGTCTGTTTTATCAAAAGAACAACAAAGAACAATGTGCTCATTCATAGAAGGTTTAATTTTGGAAAAAATACAAAAGAAAATAAAAGCATATCATAAATTTAAAAGCTGTAAGGCCGTTTGGTCTACTCTGTCCCTGGCACCAGGAGCCTTGTGTGGCACAGATTCTTCATTGATGTTTGTGGTACTGAGGTTACGTCCATCCTTAGTGGGCAACTGAGCTAATGTGTTCACATGAGCCTCCAAAATGAATGCACGAATGCTTAAAATGTGTTAGACGGGGCTTGTGCTGAAGGTAAAGGGAGTGAGAGAGAGTGAACAGAGAGGGGAAAGTCCTGGACAGAGCTTTGAGACTCAGCCTTCCATTAGAATGTGATTAGGCAGCCACTGAAGTGCACAGGGCGGTGACCCTGGGGAATAATCACTGTGTTAGCAATCACAGTGCAAGCATTTCTACAAGTGCCTGCAAGGTGTGAGCAGCCAGGAAAGGTGGGATGTCCAAGAGGCCGCTGGGAGCTCTTGCACGCATTTTGCTAGTTCTGCCAATTGTGAGGGAAATGAAGCCATGGGGGATAATTCTTGCCATTTTGAGACATTGTGAACCTCTCATTTCTGGGTTCTTGATAGTCTAGTTAAATGGTTAGAGCTGCACACTGAGATCTGTAGGAAAGGGTAGTGGTGACAGTGACTTATGGTGGGATGGTGGGAGATTCTCAGAAACACCAGCCAGGACTTGGCCTTGTGGAATCTGATGCTGGTCTCCACTTGGTCAGCAAGCAGAAGCCTGCATGGGGGAGGGGATCACTCACACCATTTGCTTCAACTTTGGTCCTTCACCTGTTGCCAGGCCCAGGCCATTGCATAATTTTATAGTCAGACCCTTCTGCCCACACTTCCTCTAAACAGCTGGGTCATTTTATATTTTTGCTACTGATTACATGATCTCCTGAGAGTATCTTAGGAACGGGTTTATGTATTACCAAAACACCATGTGTAACAGTGAACCATGTATTTATATTAGAATACCAGCCACAGCAAAGAACAGTGTGGGCTTGCATCTGAGGCTGGGTGTTTGACTGTGGAGTTTTTACTTAGGGACAGGTTTTTTTTTCTTTTTGGTCTTTTTGAGACAGGGTCTCCCTGTAGCCCCAGCTGTCCTAGAATGCACTCTGTAGACCAGGCTGGGCTTGAACTCACAGAGATCCACCTGCCTCTGCCTCCCAAGTGCAGGGATTAAAGGTGTGCACCAACATGTCCGGTTTACTTAGGGACAGATTTAATGGTCTGAGGAGGCTCAGCGATCCTCAAAGGTATATATGTAAAATTTTTCTCCCTGGGAATTAAAAAATACAGGCTTGTTTCCCTCAGCAGTTTCTTTTTAAATATTTTTATTTTCTTTTTACTTTTATGTATGAATGTATTGCCTGCATTTGTGTAAGTGCACCCATGTCATGCAATGCTTACAGAGTCAGAAGAAGGTATCAGATTCCCCTGGAACTGGAGTTATAGATAATTGTTAGCTACCATGTGGGTGCTGGGAATCGAACCTGGATCCTTTGCAAGAGCAGTCAGTGCTCTTAACCATTGAGCCATGGCTCCAGCCCCCCTCAGCAGTTCTTATTCTGACAATAGCACAACTGCTAATAGCCAGGAGAACCTTGCAAATAGTAGTTTGAGCTCAAAAGACATCTTGGAGTATTTGTAAACAAGTCATGCTGTTGTTTGTTTATCACCTTGATAGTTTAAACATTTTTTACAGGTATTTATTTATTTGGGGGGGTGGGGAGGTGGGTATGCATGCACACAGGTGCATACTGTGACAGGTGTAGAAATCAGAGGATAACGTTGGGGAGTCAGTTCTTTCTTTCCATCAGTTGGGTCCCAGGGATGAAATCCTGTTCATCAGTTTTGGCAGCAAGTGCCTTTACCTGCTGGGCCATCTTGCTGGCCCTCATCCAGTATTTGAAATGATATTGGGCACCTAGATATCAAATTACCTTTGTGAATATTCAAACTCAGCAGAAGGCACTGGAAGGTCAAGCAGGCTTTGGAATCTCAAGTCAGTACAGAGCTGACCACCAACCTCAGGCTGTGTGGTGATGGGGTCATTTGGGTCTGACAGGCCATAGTAACACATTCATTTGGAGAGGCCTTTCAGAGTTCACTTAGCCCAGGGACAACCCCCCCCCCAAGTGTAGGTATTTGACTGAGTGTAATTAATTGGTCATTTTGAAGTACATGATTATACAGATTGATCAGTATTTGACTTCAAATCCATTATGGCTAGGATCTAAGCTTTATTTTTTTCTTTGGGGTCACACCTTCCATTTAGACAAGTCAGCCATTGTTTAACCAAAGCAATATGACCCCCATCTCAAAGACTCATGTTTAACGTTTCTGGGTGCTACTGCTGCTGTTCTATGAAGCAAATGATTTTCTTGTCTCTTGTTCCTCACTTCTCTCCCCACCTCCAGGAAGGGTCCCTGTGGCCTTCTGACAGCTCCGTGCAGCGGCCAGGGGCTTCAGAGGTAAGGTGGAGACTGGGGGAGAAGACAGGGCCATACCCTTGGGTTTGGAATAAACTTTAGGATTAAGTCATTGTCTATAACTCTGGTTAAAAGGGGCAAGAGGGGTACTTCCCCAAGAATCCTGTGTAAGTCTAAGCTCCGTACAGAGAACAGGTTGAAAACTGCTGAACGTTACATTATCCTAGATATAATAATTGGGCTTTGCAAATGTAGGCATAGTTTATACATATCAAATAGCATGACTTTTCTTCACATGTCCAAATTTAACAATCTGATTTTTTTTTTGAGACAGAATCTCACTGTACAGTCCTAGCTAGCATGGTACTCACAGAGATCCACTTGCCTCTGCCTCCTGAGTGCTGGGATTAAAGGCATAGGCCACCACACCCAGAAAGAACCTGAATTTTTGAAGTAATTCAATATAAATGGAAAAATAAACAAACCCTATATGTAAAAAAAATAAAACGATGAAATTTGTGGTACCAATATATGGAATTGCCAGCCATACTAAACCAAATTTGCAGCGAGAACTTTTCAGTGTCCACTTCTAGAATAGTAAAGGTGTGTGGCCGCTTCCCCTCTGGCCCCCAGTATCTGTGGCCTACTCATAATCTGTGTCAGTCTTTCTTAACACAATTAACAAACATGTCTCAGATGTTAGAGAAGGGGAATAAAATGCATACAGGAGATGGACTCATTTAGCATATGCCTGGCACAGAGAGTGCTCAGTAAGTGACAATTAGAGCTGTCTTATTGCCATGGTTTTATCATTGCATGTTTTTCATACTTCTGGTCAAGTTTTATATTTGTTCTACAAAAGATAAAACTTGTTTTTAATCTTGTCACTTATTGAATTTTAAAATAATGGTTTTCACCTGTATGTAAAAAAAAGGTATGCAATACATATGTGTATATACACATGCATAGAACGTTTTTCTGTAGAAGAAAATTGGAATAAAGAGAGGTTTATCTATTTCTAGTATTAGGTTTTCAAAGTAGCACATAAAACAGTGAGTTTCACTGTGTGATTTTTATTCATCTGTGTTTTGTCCTCATCCACTTCCTCTGCCTCCCATACCTCCTGTCTGTCTGTCTGTCTGTCTGTCTCTCTCTCTCTCTCTCTCTCTCTCGTCCCCTCTCTCCCCCCAAACATCCCTTTTCCTTTTTTACCACATGCACTCCACTCTTTTTCTGTGTTCTGTTAAGATCTCTTCTGTGTCCCTCATTATCCCCTCTCTGATTTTATCACCCTTCACACAGTAGAGACACACACATACACACACACACACACACACACACACACACACACACACAGAGACTTTTAAATCTAGGCTCCATATATTAGAGAAAATACAGCATTTGTTTTTCTGAGTCTGATTTATTTTACCTAATAATTATTTCCAGTTATGTTCATTTCCTGAAAATGTCATTATTTAGTTTTCCTTATGGCTTCACAAAATTCGGTTGCGTGTATGCTCCATGTTTTCTTCACTTGTTCATCCGCTGATGGACATCTAGGGTGGTTCCATTTCTTGGCTATCGTCAATAGGACAGCAGTAAGCATGGATGTACAAGAATCTTTCTGGTATGTTAACTTGAAGTACTCTGGCTATATATGCAAAAGTAGTAAAATCTGGTAGTGCTAGTTTTTCCTTTAAGAGAAACATCTGTACCCATTTCCATCATAGCGATACAAGTTTTCATTCCCTTCAGCAGTATGTAATAGCTCTTCTTTCTGTATATCCTCACTAGCATTTGTAGTCATTTGCTTTTTTGAATCTAGCATTTTGAGTGGGGTGAGAAGGAATTGCAGAGGACTTTTTATTGTTTGAAAATTGCATCATACATACTGTGGGCTTTGCTCAGGCCCCATTCCTTCTCCCTGCAGCTACTCCTTATACCCCTTATCACTACATACACCCCCACATTGGGAGGGATCCTCACTTCACGTGTTTTTTATAATGTGTATGAGTGTACTGTCTGCATGTAGCAGGTGCACCCATGTCATGCAGTGCTGCAGAGGTCAGAAGAGGGTGTTGTATTCCCCTGGAAATGGAGTTAAAGATGGTTGTTAGCCGCCATGTGGGTGCTGGGAATCAAACTCGGGTCCTCTGCAAGAGCAGTTGGTGCTCTTAACCTCTGAGCCATCTCTCCAGCCCCTGTGTGTTCTGTCTTTAAACCTTCTGAGTCCACTTGGTGCTGCACTTTTTGTATGGTTATAGGCCATCTATTGGGGGAGCATGAGTAGTCACTCAGGGGCTGCATTCCTGAAGAAAACTTTCTCTCCCAGAAGTAATCAGTAGCCAGTAGTTCTTCAACTGGAGGGTGAGCAGGGAATTTATGACCACCTTCCTCATGCACATTGGAATTTTATCTGGTTTGATCTGGCACAGGTCTTATGCATGCAATCACAACCACTGTGAGTTCACATGAGCATTGCCCTTGTTGTAGTCAGAAAACACCATTTCACTAGTTTCACTATAGTCATCCACTGCCTCTGCCTCTTACAGTTTTTTCCCTCACTCTTCTGAAATGAACCCTGAGCCTTGGGAGGAAGGGATGTGATATAGGTGTCCAGTCTCTTATTCTCTCTGCATGTTGACTAGTTGTTGGTCTCTGTGTTAATCACTATCAACTGCAAAAAGTAGTTTCTCTGATGAGGACTGAGAGACACACTAACCTATGGATTTACAGATAAGTCCTTAGGAGTCAGTTTACTACTGTAGCCATTTAGCAGAATTATAACAGTAAGTACTCCCATGGGTACAGTAGCCTGTCCAGCCATGGAATTTTGGCCAGACATGAGTTCTGTATGGTGAAGCAGGCCTTGAATCTAATCAGAAAGTGCCTGGTTATGTCCATAATACTCATACTACTATTTGCACCATGGCCTTATCTTACCAGGCAACTTGCTATTGTAGCTCTCATGGTTCACAGCTGGGTAAGATTAATGATTACTGTTCTCCCCTAGTAGTATGCATAGCACCTCTCAGCAACTAGGAAAGCATGATGCTTCCAGATTGGTACCAGCTTACTATATCCATGTTCTATGATTCAAGTGTGTAGTGTCTTCAACAACAGGGTCTTTAACATCAAGTTCTAGAGAGTAAACAAGAGCAGTGACAATTGTCTGTAATGTTTATGAGTGTTCTGTGGGATCCTAGCAACCAACAACTTGAAAAGAGGTAACCAAGTAGGAAAAAAAAAAGTGCCTTTCCAATATGGATGTTTCAGAGATCTGTAGTGTGAGTTACCCTCCTTCATGCTTCCCCCCCCTGCCCTCCCATCCTCCACTCTACTTGCTACCCCTTCTTCCTCATTATTCCTCATTCCCCCTTTATACTACCTGTTTTCTATTCCTCTTCTCTTGAAATCCCTCCCCATGGATACTTACTAGTTTCCTGACTTCTATGGGTACTCCAATTTAAACAAATATATCTAAGGTTCCAAAGCTAGCATCCATATATGAGAAAGAATATGCAGCATTTGTCCTTCTGGATCTGTGTTATTACTCAGAATGATTATTTCCAGCTTCATCAATTTACCTGCATATTTAATATTTTTTTTCTGAACGGCTGAATAATATTCCATTGTGTAAATGTACCACATTTCCATTGTCCATTCATCAGTTGAAGAAGGATATCTGGGGTGTTTCTATTTCCTGGCTGTCATGAATAGGGTAGCAGTGAACATGGATGAACAAATTCTTCTGCGATAGGATGTAGAGTCCTTTGGATATATCCCCAGGAGTGGTGCAGATAGAGCATATGGTAGCTCTATTTCCAGCTTTTTGAAAAGCCTCCACACAGATCCTTAGTGGAGGCACCAGGTGACACTCACCAACAGTAGATAGGTGTTTCCTCTTTCTCACATCCATACTAGCATTTGTTGTCATTTTTTTTTTTTAATCTTAGCCATTCTGACTGGAGTAAGATGAAATCTCAAAGTAGTTTTAATTTTCATTTCCCTGATGGGTAAGGAGTTGAACATTAAAAACAAACTCTTAGCCACTTGTATTTTTTCTTGTGAGAACTGTTTTCCATGCCCCATTTTAATCTTTTTGAGACAGGGTCTCCCTGTAGCCCCAGATGGCTGGAACTCCCTATGTAGACCAAGCTGGCCTCTATCTCACAGAAATCAGCCTGCCTCTCCCTCCCAAGTGTGAGATTAAAAGCATGTACCACCATGCCTTGCTGATGCCCCATTTTTTGTGTGTGTCGTTTTGAGACAGGGTCTCCCTGTAGCCTCAGCTGCCCTGGAACTTGTTCTGTAGACCAGGCTGGCCTTGAACTCACAGAGATCCACCTGCCTCTGCCTCCCGAGTGCTAGGATTAAAGGCGCGGGCCACTACACCCGGCTTAAAGATGGTTCTTAGCCGCCATGTGGGGGGTGGGAATTGAACCCGGGTCCTTTGCAAGAGCAGTCAGCACTCTTAACTGCTGAGCCATCTCTCCAGCCCCATTTTTTAATTAAAAAATTTTTTTTTATTAATTTTATTTATTTCTGTATGTGTATGAATGTACTGCCTGCATGCAAGTTTGTGCACCCGTGTCGTGCAATGCCGCGGAGGTCAGAAGAGGGTCTCGGATTCCCCTGGAGCTGGAGTTCTCCTGGAATTGGAGTTTCAGACGGTTCTCGGCCGCCGTGTGGGTGCTGGGGATCGAACCTGGGTCCTCTGTAAGAGCGGTCGTTGCTCTTAACTACTAGGCCATCTCTCCAGACCCTCCAGCCCCATTTTTTAATTGGGTTGTTTTCTTGGTTGTTTAGGTTTTTGAGTTCCTTGTGTATTCTAGATAATAATGTGTCAGATGTATAGCTAGTAAAGATTTCTTTCCCATTCTGTAGACTGCCTCAAACTCACTTGGTAGTATTCTTTGTTGTACAGCTTATTACTTTTCCTTTGTTAGTTGTTGTTCTTTTTTGGTTGTGTTTTGTTTTTTATTGATGTTTTGTGTATTTCAGACATTATTTCTCAGTTCAGATTAGACATATTCCCCTTTCCCTTTCCCCCACTCCACCCCAGATCATGCATTCTACAATAACTGTCCTGCATCTTTCTCTCAGTCTTTTTTTTATGTTTAGGAATTCACATTTTCCTCCTTTAATTTTATATTACTCTAAAATATGCATATATACTCTCCACCCATATACAGTAATTACAGAGTCTGAAAATAACTGGTAGGTGGATTTTAGAGCCCATTGAGAGATTCACATTACAACAACATAGTTGCTTTCAGATAAACAGAAATATAACAATAATGTTGTTCAGCTTGCCTTTCATCTGGGGGATTTGGTGTTAGCATCCACAAATGAGGGAAACCATTCTCTGTTTGTTTTTCTGGGACTGTGTTACTTCACTCAGCATAATGACTTCAAGCTCCATCCATTTACCTGCAACCTTCATAATGTCACCTTTCTTTACTGCTGAATAGTACTTCATTGTGTAGATGTAACACATTTTTGTCTTCCATTTGTCTGTTGAGGGGCATTTGGGTTGGTTCTAGCTCTTGGTTCTTGTGAAGAGAGCTACAGTAAACATGGATGTGCATATATCTTTGCTGTAGGATGAGTCTTTTGGGTATCTACCCAGGAGTGGTATGATTGGGTCAGGTGGTAGGCTCATTTTGAGTCTTTTAAGGGTTCTCCACATGGCTTTCCATAGTGGTTGTACAAGTCTACATTCCCACCAGCAGTGGATGAGAATGCAGAATGGAAGGAGCAGAAAGGGTTTTGTTTTGTTTCGTTTCATTTTGTTTTTTTGTTTTGTTTTGTTTTGTTTTTTGTTTTGTTTTGTTTTGAGACAGGGTTTCCCTTTAGTCCCAGCTGGCCTGGAGCTCTCTCTGTAGACCAGGCTGGCCTTGAACTCACAGAGATCCGCCTGCCTCTGCCTCCTGAGTGCTGGGATTAAAGGCATGCACCACCATGCCTGGCTAGTTGTTGTTCTTAATGCCTGTGCTACTGAGGCTCCTTCAGAAAGCCCTTTCTTATGTGTATAAATTGAAACACACTCCCTATTTTGTTCTCTAGCAGTTTCAGGCTATCAGGTCTCATGTTGAGGTCCTTGATCTATTTGGAATTGAGTCTTCTGTATGATGAGATAAGGATCTAGTTTTATTCTATTACATCTAGCTATCCATTTTGACCAGAACTGATGGTGAAGATTCTGTCTTTTCTCCACTGTATTTTTTTTCTTCTTTGTCAGATATCAAGTGGCTTGTGGGAACATGAACTGAGCCCTCAGTTTTATGTCATTGTTCACTGTGTCTATTTTTATTCCAATACTATGCTGAAATCAGGGATGATGAGACTTCTAGCTGTTCTTTTACTATTCATCATTATTTTGGCCATTCTGAGCTTTTGTGTTTCCTTATGAATGTTAAGATTATATTTTCTATGTAGACTGTATTGGAATTTGATAGGGATTGTGCTGAACGTATATGTTTTGGGTAGGATGGGTATTTTCACAATATTGATCCTACCAATCCATGAGTGTAGGAGGTCTTTCCATCTCTGGTATCTTCAATTTCTTTCTTTAATGTCTTCATATTTTCATTGTACATATCTTTTACTTCCTTTGTTAGATTCATTCCTGGACTTTTCGTTTTAGGGGAGGACACTATTGTGAATGGGATTGTTTTCCTGAATTCTTTTGCAGTACATTATTCCAGGATACATAGGAAGGCTACTGATTTTTGTGTGTAACTTTGTATCCTGTTACTTTGCTGAATGTATTGATCAGCCATAGGAGTTTTCTGGTGGAGTCATTTTTAGGTCCAGGGTTTGCCTGCATGTATATATGTATACTATGTGTATGTGGCCATCAGAAAGCTTTGGATCCCTTGAAACTGGAGTTACAGATGGTTATGAACTGCAATATTAGTACTGGGAATGGAACCAGGGTCCTTTGCAAAAGCAGTAATGCTCTTAACTGCCAAGCCATCTCTTCAGCCCCTCTGGTGGAGTTTTTTAAATGTACAAAATTATACAATCTTCAAATAAAGATATTTTGACTTCTTTCCTTCTTATATCCCCTTTACTTGTCTTATTGCTCTAGCTAAGACTTCAAGCATTATATTGAATAGGAATGGAGAGAGTGGACATCCTTTCCTTGTTCCTAATTTTAGTGTAAACACTTAGAATTTTTCTCTGTTTAGCATGATGCTGGCTGTGGGCTTGTTACATATCACCTTTATAATGTTGAAATATAGTGCTTTTATTCCTAGATTCTCCATGACTTTTATCATGAAGAAATGTTGGATTTTGAAAAGTCTTTTCTGCATCAAATTAGGTGATCATGTGGTTTCTGTCCTTGAGTCTATTTATGTGGTGGATTATACCTACTAATTTACATTTATTGAAATATCCCTATATATCTGAAATTAAGCTGACCTCATTGTGGTAGAAGATCTTTTTAGATGTGTTCTGGAATTTAGTTTGCAAGTATTTTATTGAGAATTTTTGCTTCTATTTCATGAAAGAGATTGACCAATACTTTTTGTTGTTGGGTCTTTATCTGGTTTAGGTATCCATGATAACAGCTACATAAAACGAATCTGGAAATGTTTCTTCTTTTTCTATGAGGAGAATGTTGATGTTAGTTCTTCTTTGAAAGTTTGGTAGAATTCTGTGCTGAATCCATCTGGACCTAGATTCTTTTTGGTTGATAGATTTTTAATTCCTGCTTCAATCTCATTGCTTACTATATATATGCTTAAATTATTTATTTCATCTTGGGACTGGAGAGATGGCTCAGCAGTTGAGAGTACTTGCAGCTCTTGCAGAGGTCCCAGGTTTGATTCCTAGCACCCACGTGGTGGCTCACAACTGTCTGTAACTGTCGTTCCAGGGAATCTGATGCCTATACTGTCCTCTGGGCACCAGACACACTTATGATGTATATACACACATGCTTGCAAAACACTCACATACATAAAATAAAATAAATCTTTAAAAATATTTAATAATATTAAAACATTTTATGTTTATGAGTGTAATGCCTGAATGTAGGTAGGTGCATCTGTGTTGTGCAATGTCCATGGAGGTCAGAAGAGGACATCAGATCCCCCTAGAACTGGAGTTACAGATGGTTGTTAGCTGCTATGTGAGTGCTGAGGATTGAACCCAGGTCCTCTGCAAAAGCAGTCAGTGCTCTTAACTACCAAGCCATCTCTCCAGCCCCCCCCAAAATAAATCTTTAAAAAAATATATATGGTGGTGCATACCTTTAATCCCAGCACTTGGGAGGCAGAGGCAGGCAGATCTCTGTGAGTTCAAGGCCAGCCTGGTCTGCAGAGTGATCTCCAGGCCAGCTGGGACTAAAGGAAGACCCTGTCTCAAAAATACCAGAGAGAGAGAGAGAGAGAGAGAGAGAGAGAATTTTTGTGTGATTACATAAAAATCTTACTGAGGCTCCCCTTCCCTATCCCACCCCTCCAATAGCCTGCCTACAGGACTTCATCCAGTTTAAGAACTTATATGGTCAGGCCTATCACGTAGTTTGTATACCTAGATGTCCCTCTGTCTGAGTTCATCCCCTGGAGGCTGTTCACACTGTCTAGGATCATTCCCTTAAAGATCAGCTCTCCCTCACCCAGCAGTGATCAGCTGCCAGTAGTTCCTCACACAGTTGTTCTCCTGCCCATTTCCCCAGTTCTGTGTTGGTTTTGTCTGAGTTTGCATGGGTCTTGTGCATGCTGACACCATTGCTGTAGGTTCACACGAGCAATCTCCCAGGAGCCTGTACGTCTCAGTATCTTTATGGTCATGTACCTCTTCCCCTGGTTGTGAGAATCTTTCTGCCCCCTCTTCCACAATGGTGGGTGAAGTTTAACATAGGAGTCCTGTCAAGGGACCCACGCTCTGTGGTTTCTTATTCTCTACACATTGGTAAATTGTGGCCTTTTGTATTTATCTCCCTGTGTTGCATGCGGAAGCTTCACTGATGAGAGTCGAGAGATGCATTACTACTTTCTCTACCCTTTGTTCCACTGTGTTTCATGAGCCTTAGGTGTAGAGGTTCTACTGTGGATGGGTCACTTAGGGCTGGACATCTCACAGACACTTATTCTCTGTGTATGATGGCAGAACTCTGTAATAGTCTCTGACTATTGCAAGAGAAGCTTCTTTGATTAGTGGTGACTGGCATACTTCTCTTTGGAGGCCAAGTCAGGGATTCTCACGAAGTCTCAGACAGGCAGGCATGCAAGGAGAGACGATGGGACCAGGAAGTACGTGCATGCCCCTATTAGCCCACAGGGAAGCCTCAAATAAAGAAATATTTTAAACATTATTTTATCTTGATTAACTTTAGTGGGTCATATACATTTAGAAATTCACCCATTTCCTTTGGGTTTTCTTGTTTGGTAAAAATATAGATTTTTAAAGTGTGTTTTATGATTATCTGAATTTCCTCTCTGTTGTAATGTTTCCCCTTTCATCTCTACTTTTATTAACGGGGGTCTTTTTCTTTGGGCTAATTTGGCAAAAACATGGTCAGTCTTGTTAATCTTTTTCAAGAGTCAACTCAATTTCATTCTGTATATATTTTTTATTTCTATTTCATTAATTTTAGCCCTGATTTTGATTATCTTTGCCCCCCTATTGTTCTGAGGTGCTGTTTATTCTTGTTTTATCAGGGTCTTAAAATGTATCACTATGTTTAATTTGAATATCTCAGTTTTTAAATTTTTAATGTGGACGTTTAGAGTCATAAACTAATCTTGGGACTGCCTTCATGTGCCCCACAATGTTGGGTTTTGTTGAAAAATAGTGGTTTCTCCTTTTATAGCTTTGACTTGTAGCTTGGGTCTTTTTATAGTCTCAGAGTTCCTGCATATTCTTTTAAAACATCCTTTCCTTTGAGTTATCAAATCCTCTACCTTTTTTTCAAGCTTAACATTCTCTCCTCCACTTGATCCCCTCTACTGGTGAGGCTTTGTGGGGGTTTTTTGGTTTTTTTTTTTTTTTTTTTTTTTTTTTTTTTTTTTTTTAACTTACTGAATTTTTCAGTTCAAGTCTTATTTAAGTTTTGGTTTTCTCAAAAATTCTCTTTATTAAATTGTATTTTTTTATATCTTGAATTGTTTTATGTCATCCAACTGTATTTTCATGGTCTTCATTCTATAATTTATTCATATCCTTTTTGAGTTTCTTAAACCTTTTTGATTCTTATAATCCATATAATTATATATTATATATAAAATCATAATTATAGAATTTAGTTGTTTTATGTATCATCTAATTTGCTTTTCTTAGTGAACATATGGAAGTACTAATTTTTGGAGGAGACATATTATCTTGGTTTTTCATGTTGTTTGTGCTTTTGTGATGGGATCTAGGCACCTGGAGTTAGGTTATTCATGCTGTTTTTGTTGTGGATATCTGCACCGTCTTTGTTGAGTAGGAACTTGAATCTCTGTTTGCTATTATCACATCTTGTCAGTTTATAGACCAGGTGAGTGCAATTTCAGGTTTAGTCTTAGGCCCATCCAATATTGATGTGTGAATTAGGTATCAGAAGTGGTCACAGCTTAGCTAGGGCTAGTAGAAGCTTCTGGGCACAGCAGCAAATCTTCTGTAGAGTTAGAAGTTCTTGCTGCAGATTTCAGAAATCTGTGCAAGGCTTTCAGGATTCTACATGTTGTCTTTTGTTGGCAGGGGTGGGGGTCCTCACAGTGGTGGAGATGGTGTTAGGATGAGTGTGGCATCCCTGCCTGGAGGGAGGAGCACAGATCCTCAGGTGCTGCTGGTCACCGTGAGGTCTGAGTCACTATCTGGGGAATACTTTCAAACATTTATTGGCCATTTGTAGCTTTTCTTTTAAAATTATCAGTTGGATTTTTGTGTTTAAACTTTATAGTTTTTTATATATTGTATGTATTAGCTCTGCCTGATGCATAATTGGCAAAGAAGTCTTGTCTCTTCACTGTTGATCACTTTGCTGTGCAGGAGCTTTTAAAACTTCGTGCCATCCAATTTATCAATTTTTGGGATTATTTCCTGTACCACTGTGTGGTGGTTTGAATGAGTGTCCCCCATAGGCTGTAAGTATTCAGACATTTGTCTCCAATTGGTGGCACTGTTTTTGGAGGTCTTAGAAGGTGTGGCCGTGCTAGAGGAAGTACGTTATTGGGGGCAGGCTTAGTGAGTTTAACAAGCCTCGTGGTCTCCAGTCGCCCTCTCTCTTCTTCCTGTGCTCTTTGCAAGATGTGACCCTCTGCATGCTGCTCCAGCTCCAGCCGCCATGCCTCCCACCACAATGGACTCTAATTCCCTGGAACCATCAATCATAAGCTCAAATAAACTCTTCCTTTTATAAGTTTCTTGGTCATGGTGTTTTATCACAGCAACAGAAAAGTGAGTAATACACACCGGATTTCTTTTTAGAAGGTCCTTGCTTGCATCTTTATCTTCAAGTATTTTACCTTTGTTTTCCTATAGCAGTTTCAAAATTTGAGGTCTTAACAGATCTTTGATACATTTTGAATTTATTATTATGTAGGGTGAGAGATGGATCTATTTTCATTCTGGTACACATACAAATCCAATTTTCACAGCACTGTTTGTTAAAAAGGCTATCTTTTCTCCAATGGATGTTTTTGATATCTATGTAAAAATCTAGGTGGTTTGCATGTATTTCTAGGTCCCCTCTGTTTTTGTGTCAGTACCAGACTGGTTTTGCTTTATGGTTCTGTAATGTAATTTGATACCTGGTAATATACTTCTAGCATTGCTTTTTCTGCTAATGATTATTTTGTCTATCTGGATTGGTTGTAAGCTTCCTAGAATATGGATTGTAAAATTCCTAGAATATGGATTCTAGGATTTGTTTTTCTAGTTCTGTGAAGAATGTTATTGGGATTTTGATGGACATTATACTTAATTTGTAGATTATATTCAGTAATACACCCATTTTCACAATACTAGTTTTGCCAGTATGTGAGGAAGGAAGATCTTTCTATCATCTATTGTCCTTATTTTCTCTACTTGGTGCTTTAAAAACTTCATTTTAGAGGTGTCTCATCTTCTTGGTTAGGTTATTCCTGGTATTATGCTTTTGCAATCATTGTGAATGGGATTTCCCCATCTCATTCCAGATTTTATAAGAAATGTTCTTAGTGTCAGCTGTATGTTTGTCACATTATGTCTAGATGTGTTCCTTCTATTCCTAGTTTCTTCAGAGCTTTTACCATGAAATGATGCTAAACTTTTAAAATATTTTGTTTTTTAATTGTATTGCTTGCATATATTTAAATGCACCTGTGTTGTGCAATGCCTATAGAGTTCAGAAGAGGGTGTTGGATTTCCTGGAACTGGAGTTACAGACAGTCGTTTGCCACCATGTGGGTGTTGGGAAAAGAGATCTTGAACCTTTAACAACCTTTTCTGAATCTATTGAAGTGATCATGTGATTCTTGCTCTTAAGTCTATTTATATGCAGAATTACATTTACTGACTTGCATTTGTTGAACCAACTTTGGGTTCCTGGGATTAATGTGTTCTCAATTTCATTGAGAATTCTTGTTCACCAGGGAAATTGGTTTATGGCTTTCTTTCTTTGGATCCTTATCCAAGTTTTGTATTGGGGTAATGGTTCCTTCATGGGATGTTTGGTAGTGTTCCTTCCCTTCCTATGTTACGAAACAGTTTGAGGAACACTATTGTTAGCTTTCCTTTAAAGATTTGGTAGAAATCAGCTGTGAGTCCATCTGGTCCTGGGCTTTTCTTTGTTGGGAGAATTTTTTTAAATTTATTTCTGTATGTGTATGGATGTACTTACTGTATGCATGTAGGTTTGTGCACCTGTGTCGTGCAATGCTGCAGAGGTCAGAAGAGGGTGTTGGATTCCCCTGCTACTGGAGTTCTCCTGGAATTGGAGTTTCAGACAGTTCTCAGCTGCCATGTGGGTGCTGGGGATCGAACCCGGGTCCTCTCTAAGAGCGGTCGGGGCTCTTAACCCCTAGGCCATCTCTCCAGCCCTGTTGGGAGAATTTTTTTTTTAATTTAATTAATTTTTGTATGTGTATGAATGTACTGTCTGCATGTAGGTTTGTGCACCCGTGTCGTGCAATGCTGCGGAGGTCAGAAGAGGGTCTCGGATTCCCCTGGAACTGGAGTTCTCCTGAAATTGGAGTTACAGACGGTTCTTAGCTGCCATGTGGGTGCTGGGGATCGAACCCAGGTCCTCTGCAAGAGCAGTTGGTGCTCTTAACCGCTAGGCTATCTCTCCAGCTCTGGGAGAATTTTTATTACTACTTTAGTATCAGTGATTTTTAGGTATCTAAGTTGTTTATATCAACTTGTTTTAATTTTGGTATATATATGTTTGAAATTTTATTTTTTTCTAGATTTTTCTAATTTTTTTAGGAATATAAGTTTTAAATTACTCTCTCATGAGTCTTTGTATTTTACTGGTATCTGTAGTAATGTGCCCTAGTTTCATCTCTAATTTTATTAGTGTGGGTCTTCTTTCTTTTTGTTTCAGTAATTTAAATGAAAGCTTTGTCAATCTTTTTTTTTTTTTTTTTCAAAAAATGAACTTTTCATTTGGCTGATTTTATATTATTTTTAGTCTTTGTTTCATTAATTTTTGTTCTGCTTTGGGTTTGAATTGTCTTTATTTTTTCAAGGACTCTGAGGTATAATTTTAGGTCATTTATTTGAAATCATTCTGATTTTTTTTTTTTCTTTTTGTTGTTTTTGAGACAGCGACTCCCTGTAGCTCCAGCTGTCCTGGATCTCACTATGTAGACCAGGCTGGCCTTGAACTCACAGAGATCCACCTGCCTCTGCCTCCCGAGTGCTGGGATTATAGGCGTGTGCCCCCATGCTGGGCTCTGATTTTTTTTTTAATATAAACACTCATAGTTAGAGCACTTCCTCCTAGAATTGCCTTTTCTGTGTCCCAAAGGTAAAAGTTATGTTCTGCTTTCATTTTCAAATGATTCTAGTTGCTTTAAATTTTCCTTGATTTTTAAAAACATGATCCACTGCTCTTTTAACAGTGTTATTGTTCAGAATTGAAGGTGCACAAAACCCTGGGATTGATCTCTAGTACTACTACATAAACCAGGTATTATGGTGCTCACCTGTAATCCCAGTACTCAAAAGCAGGAGGGTCAGAATTTCAAGGTCAGATTTGGCTTGAGGCTAGGCTGGTATACATAACACAAAAATTATATTGTTCAGTTTTCATATACTTATTGGGTTTTGTAGTTTTTCTTGCTATTGATTTCCAGTTTTCTTTTTTTTAAGATTTATTTTTTATTTTATTTTATTTTATTTTTGTATGTATATGAATGTACTGTCTGCATGTAGGTTTGTGCACCTGTGTCATGCAATGCTGCGGAGGTCAGGAGAGGGTGTTGGATTCCCCTGGAACTGGGAATTAGGTTCTCAGCCACCATGTGGGTGCTGGGGATCGAACCCAGGTCCTCTGCAAGAGCAGTCGGCATTCTTAACTACTAGCCCCTGATTTCCAGTTTTCTTGCACTGAATTATATAAAAGGAAAGAAGAAATTATTTCAGGTCATCTGTATTTGTAGCCTAGCATGTGGTTCACCTTGGGGAGGATTGGATTACATGGGCTCCTGAGAATAATGTGTATTATATATCTGTTGAACGGACTATTCTGTATATCTGATATATCCATTAGATTTATGGTGTACATAACTCTTTAATTGTTGATTTTAAGTTTGGATGACCTATTTAGAGATGAGAGTGAAGTAAGGAAATCATCCAGAATTGTATCAGAATTATATGACTTTTTATAGCTAGTAGTGTTTATGAAATTGCATGCTTCAACATTTGGTGCATATATATTTATAATTGCTATATCTTTTGTATGAATTATGCCCCTTATTAATATATAATGGTCTTTTTAGCCCTTCTCATTTTGTTTTGAAGTCTATTTTATCAGATAGCAGAATAGCTATACCAGCTTGATTTTTTCTTTTTGTATGCATGACAAATCCACTTTAATCCTGGATTCTTAATCTGTGAGTACCTTTGCCAGTGAGGTGTGTTTCTTAGAGAAAACAGGAGGATAGTTGGGTGTAGTTTTTTTTTTTTTTTTTTTTTTTTGGTCTTTTCGAGACAGGGTCTCCCTGTAGCCCCAGCTGTCCTGGAACTCACTCTGTAGACCAGGCTGGCCTTGAACTCACAAAGATCCGCCTGCCTCTGCCTCTGCCTCTGCCTCCGAAATGCTAGGATTAAAGGCATGCACCACCATACCTGGCTGGGTGTAGTCTTTAAATCCAACCATCCAGTCTGCACTGTTTTATTGGTGAGTTGAGGGGATTTGCATTTAAGGTTATTATTGAGATGTTTACTCATTTTAATTACTAATTTTGTTGGTTGAGTTACCATTTTTTCTGTTTTGTTTTCTCTCCTATTAGTATCATGGTTTTGCTGGTTTACTGTATTAGACATAGTAGATTCTTTCATAGTTCTGCTTTATTTATCTATCTATTCCTCTCATGAAATGTATTCTTTTCTGTACCTTCTTCCTTTTTTGTATAAAGTATTCCTTTTAAGTGTCCTCTGTGTTGTTAATTTGGATGTAGGGACTGCTTTAGTTTGTAGTTGTTTTAAAATATATTTATCTGTCAGTTTTAAAATATATTTTTCTGGATATTGAAAACTTCCTGGAAATTATTTACTTTCAAAGACTGAAATCTATCATGCTCTCCTGGATGTTAGGATTGATAAAAGAGAGGTCTGATGTTATTCTGATCCCTGCCTTTGTAGGTGAGTTTGTATTTTGTATTTTTGCTCCCTCCACTATAAAATGTCATGGAGTTCTTCTCTGGTGGTGTCCATTTCAGCTTCTAAATGCCTCTGCTGTTTGAATAACCGTTTTTCTTGATTTAGATCATTTTATGGTTTGTTGAATTGATAGTCTATGTCTTTGGTATTTCCCTCAACTCCTATCCTGTGGCTTCTTGATCACATCCCAGAGTTCACAGACATTGTCATGCTTGTTCATTTTTCCCTTATTTATGCTAGACTGCAGTGTTTCACCAACTTGTCCTCACATCTTTCTTCTGCTTTGTCAAGTCTATTGCTGAAGCTTTGTGCTATATTTTTTTGTTCGATTCACTGGATTTTGCACTTTTAACATATGTGCCCCCCCCCACATACAAACACACTGTTTCCTTGCTGAAATTTTCTTTCTTCTGTGTTGCTATCCTTTCTATTCAGTATGTTGCTGATTTTCCTTTCCAGGTGCTGGAGTGAATTTATCTGCTTGTTTGTATCCTCTTTTAGGTCATTAATCATATCTATTAAAAAAAACTTTTTGAAATCATCTGGTATTTTACCTATTTCAGTATCTTTGAGTTGAGTAGTTGAAAAGTTACAGTCTTTTGCAGAATGATGTTGCCTTTTTATGTGCGTGTTTCTTGTGTTTGTGTTTTGCAATTTGCACATCTGTTGATTTGGATATCTCTTCTAGTTTTTTTTGCGAGTGATTGTCTCACTGATCTATGGTTTTAAGGGGTCAATCCCCAGAACCATTCAGAAAAGATAAAACAAACTACTGTAACAGCAATAACAACAAGCCATACAAGATACAGAAAGTACTTAAAATATATTATAGCTCATGGACACATCATCAATGACCATGAAACTGAAAATGGTAGAACTACTGTAGAACGTGCTGAGAAATTACAAGTTATTTCATTAAGAGTGAAAATATGGAGTGAACGAGGCAAAGGGAGAAGACTGGGAAAGGGGGAAAAAGAGAAGCAAAGGTCAAATAAAATACAGGAGAATGAGGAGGAGGAACTGAGAAGAATTTTATGGAAGGAAAGATAAAAGAATAAGAGATTGGAAAAAAGAAGACAAGGAAAAGATTTCCCAATAATGAAAAAGTTCAAGAACAAAATTAGCTAAATATGAGGGTAAAAAACCTGAGTAGTTAAGGACTAGAAAGATGGCTCAGTGGGTGAAGGTACAAGCTTGATGACCTGATTTGGATCCCTAGGATCATGGTGGAGAAAAGAACTGACTCCTGTAGATTCTCCTCTGACCTCCACATGAACACCATGGTGTGTGAGCGCACGTGCGCGCGCACATACACACACGCAGAGTAAATGTAATCACATTTTAAAAAGTGTTTTTAAATAATATAAAGTGAAAATACTACGACATGTAGAGAGGGGAAGGGGAAAACTTGGACAAAAAAGATGAAACTATTGCTCACTTGTGGAAAAATACATAAAAATTAGACAAATGTATAAAAGGGAATAACAAAAACATAAAGATTTAAAAGTAAAAATAGGAGTCATGCTATTTATATAGTTTAAAAAAGGAATCACACACCATCAAGATGACACACCAGGTAATTTGCACCTGCTGCTAAGCCCGATGCTGTAAGTTCCATTCTTGGGATCCACACAGTAGAAGGAGAAAACACACTCCTCCAAGCTGTCCTATGACCTCCACACACATTCCTATGGTGCATATACCCACTCATACACATATGCACACACAAAATGCAATCTTTTAATTAAAAAAAAATCTCAAGGGTCAAAAAAAAAAGAGATGTTAGAACATCTTTTTCCCTGGGTCCTTAAAGACTGGATACTGCCAGTTATATTCATGGGTTGGGGCTTGCCTCTCCTGTGATGTATGCTGTTGGTGAGACCATACTGGACAAGTGCATCTATCAAGGCTGTCTTTATCCTGGTAGTTCTCCTTTGGTGACCAAGAGTCTCTGGTGATCGCAGTTAGCTTTGCAGTCAATGGGCCGGGCAGCCTATCTCACCCTCTTGAGACTTGAGATGGCTGTTTAGTGCTTTGGGACCATGGGGGCAAGCGCAGCACCGAGCTTGGTATGGGGGAGGTCCCATATGTGTACTTTCAAGACCTCCTGAGTTAATCAACCTGCTGGAGGGATGCAGTTTGTAAGTATCAGGTACACACCCTTGGAACTTCAGAATTCTTGAATTTTCCAGCAATGAAGGAGAGATTGGTGGGCTCAGAATTTGATCCAACCACTGGCCCCAGGCTCAGAGCTGTCAAACTCTAGGGTTTTCCTCAGTCTATGAGATCTCCTCCACTCCACCGACAGTGAGGCCCTCTTGTCCAGTGTGCCTCCCTCCAAGCCTGAACCAAGCCTCCTGTTGCCAGCACCCTGTGCCTGCTCAGCCTCCAGCCCTCCTGCTCTCCACAGCTTTTCTCTGGGCCTTGCCTCCCTAGGGGCTGTCAGACCAGATAGAGGCTCGCCTGACCTAGCTGTTCCCTGATCTCAGTTCCCTGGGCTAGCCCAAATTTTAACAACGAATTCTGTGTCATTCTGGCACCCAGTGCTGCCCTCTTAGTCATAAGCATGATAAAATGTGATTTCTCTCCAGGGGTTACCTGACGCTAGGGAATCACTGTCCCACTAAAACCTGCAATTGGGTTTGAAGCTTGTCAGGTCCGTGGGCTTGTCAGCTTACCTTTAGTAAGAGACTTTCGCTTCCTCTGCCCAGCCAGGGAACCGGGTGAATGGAGCTGTGTTCAGCGTATTTTTCTGTCGCCTCTTTTTCCTCTTCTTTTGGTTCCTTGGTGGATTCCTGAAGCAGTTTCTCTCTGGATAGTGTCTGCTGTCCTCTTATTCTGACTCTGCTTTACCAGCTCACACAGAGGCAGCCTGTAGTCCACCACTTTACACATAAGTCCCCAAGAGAAGATTTTTTTAAAGAAGTATATTATCTGAATTCAATTGAGGTGGGGGGATTGTAAAATTTTATTTACTTAAAAAATTCTTTTAATGACTAGAAATAACTATAAGAAACTATGGGGCTGGAGAGATGGCTCAGCGGTTAAGAGCACCGACTGCTCTTGCAGAGGACCTGGGTTTGATTCCCAGCACCCACATGGTGACTAGAACTGTCTTTAACTCCAGTTCCAGGGGAATCTGATGTCCTCTTCTGACTTCCTTGGCATTGCACAACACGGGTGCACCAACCTGCATGCAGACAGTACACTCATACACATAAAAAATAATAAATAAAAAGAATTTAAAAAAGAAACTATTAGTGAGATAACTGTCACAGTTTGGAAACTAAGTAGTCACTTGTTTTGATTTTTCACTGTGCTTGATCCTAGGACCCAGAGCTGTTAGGACCGCAGAAAGCAGGTGTCCTATTGTTCTCCTATTCCATGGATCAAGCCACTGAGGCCAGATTGAGGTCACCTGCAGCCTGGCTCACAAGCAGACTGCATGGTGCTCTTTGTGGTGTCCTGTTCACCACACGCCCCAGTCTGTTAGGTCCCATTTGAACCCTTGGGAAATGTGAACATAACTGCACAGTAACTCCATTAAATCCAAGCCTCCAGTTATCCACCCCAGATACACAGTAGTAATTTTACATCGTTAAATGGTCTAAATCATTAGGTTTTTATTCAGGACAAGTTCTTTTCTGTTTTGCATGGGGGAATGGTGTGAGATGGTATCAAAACTGACAAGATTATAGAACAAGCTTGAGTTTCCCAAGTCTGTCCTGTTGTTGGTCCAATTCTTTGTTCTGAGAATGTCCTCAGGCCTCTTCTCTTTTCCTTCCAGATCATGTATGCCCCTCGGGGCAGGGATAGGTTTACCACCCCGTCCTTTATCCAGCGAGATCGGTTCAGTCGTTTCCAGCCCACCTACCCCTACGTGCAGCATGAGATTGACCTGCCTCCCACCATCTCCCTGTCGGACGGGGAGGAGCCTCCTCCTTACCAGGGGCCCTGCACCCTGCAGCTCCGGGACCCAGAGCAGCAGATGGAACTCAACCGAGAGTCTGTGAGGGCCCCGCCCAACCGAACTGTGTTTGACAGTGACTTGATAGACATTTCTATGTACAACGGGGGACCATGCCCACCGAGCAGCCACTCGGGCATCAGTGCAGCTACCTGTAGCAGTAATGGGAGGATGGAGGGGCCACCCCCTACCTACAGTGAGGTGATGGGCCACTACCCAGGCACCTCCTTCTTCCACCACCAGCACAGCAATGCACACAGGGGCAGCAGACCACAGTTTCAGCAGAACAACTCAGAGAGCACAATAGTACCCATCAAGGGCAAAGACAGGAAGCCTGGGAACCTGGTCTGATCCCTCCAGAGTGCACTATTCAAGGAGAGAAATGGTTGCAGGGAGAGAAAAGCCTGCAGGCTCCCTGCTACAGTGTCCAGCTTTACATGGTACAACTGAGTAAAACCAGATGTGCAAACGTGGTCTTTGTTTCTGATTCCTTTCAGGGGAATTGCATGCGAACAGGACTGAAACAATACAAACTTCCATCTCATCTGACCATAAAGTGTTTATTTGAGGGCAGGGGGTGGGTACAGGAGTAGAGATGGTATGGGAAAAGGGTGGGCAGGGGAAACAGATGTGGATGCTTTGAAGACATGAAATAAGACCCACAGAGGTATTTGATTTATTTAATTCCAAAAGAAGACTGCAGATGAGGTCAGAATGGCCTATTTTATAAATAACTGAATAAAGAAGAAATATATATTATCACGGGGAAGAATCAACCAGTTTGCTTTTTCTCCAAAGGTGTGAAACTTTTGTTTTAAAAATATGAATTAAAACTCCTGTTTTGTGTGCCAAGGTATAAAGTGAAGAAGTTAGATGAATGCGAGGAGAAGCTAATTTGTGTTGTGATGGTATGTCTTAAAAATTGCACTATCCTAATGTTTAAAATATGTATGAGGGAACTGCTTTGCGTGAATTCTGTATGTTGTTTTGTCATCTATGGATGGTTATGAAGCCCCAGCAACATCCTTGAGTCATTCAAGGAGAGGTATTTGGGGATGTGGCTTAATGTTTACCAAGTTACATACATTAAAAAAATGGTTATTGTTGCAAGAATTAGCAGCAAGTAGCTGTGCACCCAAGGCAGTGGGAGAGGTGGGTAGAAGCAAACACATCATTATGTATCCATTATCATGCAGAGCTATTCTTATCCTTATCAGTATAGTTCTCCAGTAATTTAGACTTTTTTTCACTGTAGCATGAATTATATTCAGACACATATCTTATTTTATGCAATAAATTGTTTAAGATGCAAGGTGGTTACTTTGTGTACTGCTGAACTATGGCTCAGTGAATCCCATTGCCTCTCGCCTTCCCTAGGCAGCTCTGTTCAGTTCTACAAGGTTACTCACTTCAGCATTTGACACCAGCAATTGTCCCCAGGCCTATTTGGCTTTCTTAAGTGAGCCACGTTGGTTAGGGTTCGTTATGCCTAGGAAGGCCCTGGACTTGATGGAAGGACACATTTGTCATAATAAGCCATTATATTTCACAAGTGTTGCATGTGGTAACCTCTTTAGAGGACTGTAGCCCAGACCTATCGAGTCTCACACAGATTCCCTTTTCCCCTGCCAGTCTTTGTTCCGTGGTCAGTTAGAGAACAGAGGTTGGTGTGTGCGAGTGTGGCTGTAATAGCACAGAACCAAGCACAACATGTAAAGTTGTACATGCAAAAGTGCTTTTAAGTCTTGTTTTACTATTTCTAATATTTCTAAACATTCTTATGTACAATTAAAACCTTCCTTCTGCAGATATAAGCACTGGCTTTGCAGTAGCAGCACTCCATGGGTTTAAGAAATCAAAAAGGAGGGCTTATCTGCAGTGATGGGATGCTTTTTGGAGGTTGGTCCCCTCTGACCTCTGCATCTAATAGAATGAACTGAAATGGCAATTCAGTGGCAGCTTTATCACCAAATCAGTGTGTGTGTGTGTGTGTGTGTGTGTGTGTTGCTGTATTCTGGGGTGATTATGTGAGGTGACGGTTCCCTTACCTGAGAACTAGAGAGACTGAAGTCCCAAGTCCTGTCTGATCCCAGGATGCCCGTTTCTGTTTATCTTGGTAGGTCAGTCCCTGGGCTGATTAGAGGATTGACATCACCATGGAACTATTCATTTCACAGGTAGCATTCACAGTACTCACACTGTCAAAGGTTGAGAGAAAAGTGAGTCAGTGGTCAGGTCAGGTCAGGTCATGCTGCTGGGAAGGAGGTGCACATGAGGGTCACAGTGGGAATTCTAGAGCTGGCTTTCGTCTTGTCTGGTGGCATTCAGTGGCCTTTCAGGGAGAAGCCAGTTCTCAGGCCAGAGGTTAACTGGGCCTAAAGTGACATTTCCCATTTCCCTGAGGCCTCTTGAAAGGTTGCTGACGCCCCTGGTGATCTATGCTTTCAGCCTGTGCTTGAGAGGCTTTGGGATGACAGTGAGAGAGAAGTGTTTGTGCTGACTGGGATTCTACTGGTGGGAACTCAGTGTGGATGACTGTCTGGGTAGGTCAGGTTAGGGTTTATCATTCCAAATCTTAGCTGCAGTTTTGGTAAAGCAGGGATCCCACCCTTTAGCTTCAGCTCAAAATGGCTTCTCAATCCTTCTTTCCTACCTACTATAAGAATGAGCTATAGCCAGGGACTTGTAAATTCTTCAGGAGCTTTGCAAGAACATCGAACATTCTGTAGAAATAATTATTTAATTCAAGTAACTTTAATATTTTTTAAAAAGTTTCCCTTCATGCACCTAGAGAATTTTTTGTTAGTGATTTAAAGACATACATATAGATATATATGTGTGTGTATGTGTGTGTGTGCGCGCGCGTGCGTGAGTGTACGTATGTATCAAACTGTGACTTTGAAGTCTTTGAGGCTGGGCCTCTTTAAGAATTTGTTTAAAAGCCAAGGTCATAAAATGCATTAGTCCATTTCTCTTCAGTATAGGGAGAGTAAGATTAATATCTCTTCAGCTTCAAGTTGACAGTTCCTGCTGTGCTGTCTTCTGACTCTAAGGTGTTGACTATCATCTGTGAAGACAGTTCACACAATGGGGCATGTTCTCTTTCAAGAAGCCTGGTGCTTAGAACTCATGAGGGTTCTGTTTAGAAAGCAGTGATTTAGGCACCTGAGGATGGTTTATAATGGCAGATTATTCCCACAAGGCATTGCAGCAAACGTCTGCATTGTTGGAAGTCGCAGTCCTGGGAAGCCACTCTGACTTTTGTCATTTGTCCTGGAGATTACTAGACTATGAAACCCAAGGCATGAGAATCCATCTACAGGGACTCAGCCTTTTGGTTCGCATTTCCTTTTTCAGAAATTGTAGCCTTCTCTAAACACTGAAGCAATATCTAATACAAGAGATTGTGAAGCCAATTACTCATTTAATGTTTACTGGTAAAGCATCCCTGTGCCTTCTCCACCACAGACACCAACCTACAAAGAGATCTCAAGGTAGCAGAGAGTGAGTAAAGCTGAGAATCACACTTTAACTTAGTAATTTTAGCTCAAACTTAAGAGCTAAGGATAAGGAGCCAAACTTGGAAGCCTCTTCACACAAGCATGGGAATAGGATACACGTGAGTGTTTGTCTTTTGAACTTCTAGTGGCTCCATTTGATTTTCATCTTCCTTAGAGAAAGGGACCAAAAGGGAGTAATTTCAGAAAGTTGCTGATCTGGAAGAATCAATTCATATTAGCCTTCCTCTCAGAACATAGATTTGCCATCTCTCTTCCAACTGTTTTTTATTTTTTTAGAAAGACTCCTGGGGTACAGTCCTTCCAAGATTCCCCGACTGTACAGTTGAGGAAGCCCACATGGCGTTGGCACTCAGCCTTTGCCATGTCCTGCTCACACACATGCTGTAGAGCCTGGCCACTTCTGGACTCACAACCCGGCCCACTGGCACACAGTGCACATCCTGTGGTAATGCTTCCTGAGTTTTGCTACTTAGAATGGCAATACCAACTCTGCTTGTAGACCATTTTTCTTAAAAATCCCAGCAGTGAGGGGAAAACAAAAACTGAGGATAAGTGCTGTTACCTTCTTGCTTTTCTCTCACACCAGTTACCCATTAAGAGACTTGCTTGCACCCTAATCCCAACTGAGTTCTCAGCAGCTTCCTGGCTTACCTAGACCCACAGATTCCAAGAACCCACTGCGTGGCCGTGGGAGCTGTCCACAGTCCCCAGAGATGGAGGCAGACCTTGGCAGCGTTTAGTCTTTCATAGTCCACAAGTTTTTAGGAATGATGATGTCATTTAGTAGCTGGCTTTGCAGCTGGGTGCACATAAAACTGCTGTCAGAGCAGTGCCATCTTGCTGAGGTGGCGTCTTCTTACATCTTTGCCTCTAGGTGTGTTTAGAGACGATGTAAAATGACAAGGTTGGAGCTTACAGAGGATGAGTGCTGCAGGTGCAGACACCCTCTTGGTCCCTAGCTCTGAGTCCTCCCTGAGCATCTGAGGCGCCCGAGTTCTGATTTCAGCTGATGTAGAAACCCAGCCCCTGCGTGCAATGCTCACCTTCGTTGTGCCTCACTTAAAATGGTGCTTCTTCAATTGCTCCTTTTGTTTTTGTTTGTATATAAGTTGAACATATGCACATACTCTACCCAATGGGTAGAACAAGAAATGAATACTGTAATATAATGTATAGATACCAGTTTTAACAGAAATGGCATAGAATTTGTGAATGCCTATGTGCTTCATCTTTTGTAAGGAAATTTGAAATGGATACATATAGATAAAGTCTATGTAGTTTATTTTCCTATTAAATATCAATATTATAACACAATGGAATGAAGTCTGAACAAACAAGCAGCAGTTTCTGACCAGCACATTCATAGGAATTGAGTTGCACCTCTGAAAACACAAATTCCACAGCCTTTTGTTTGCCACTAGATGCTTATTTTAATCCCTTTACAAATAGTTATGCCAGTATTGGTTATATTTTAGCCAGAAAAAAATGATTTTTTTTCAACTTGCTCTATGAGCAGACCTTATGTCATATCGTACTTTAATTGTGCCAGCTCTTAACAAGAAGTGCAGATCTTTAAGATAGCAAACATAGTGTCAGAAGAGTAAATGACCTGCAACAGAGGGATGTTCAGCCTTGGGGCACTTGTGACCTTTTGTGTCCATGTCTCTGTGCCTTGTCTTATAAATGGAAGCTATAGAGCCAATGAACTGGCTGGAATTTGTAGGGATTGATGCCTCAGAAAGAAGATCCATGGGGGAAGTTGGTTAGGGCAGGAAATGTTTTGCTAAGAGTTGTCATTAGAGATCAGTCAGTCAGCCAGGTGCAAATCTTAAAAATCCATTCTGGCTGTGTCCTGTAGTGTCCCCACTCCCCGGGCCAATGAGGTTTGCCACCATGAGCCTTCAGTTAAGTCACACCATTTTCTTCCAGCTTGGTCTTTAGTTATGTCCACTTATGGCTTCCACATTTTTCTTCAAGTTAGGTAATTTTTTTTAAAGCAAAGAAAGCCTTTAACA
This sequence comes from Rhizomys pruinosus, assembly GCA_009823505.1. Taxonomy (NCBI): domain Eukaryota; kingdom Metazoa; phylum Chordata; class Mammalia; order Rodentia; family Spalacidae; genus Rhizomys; species Rhizomys pruinosus. The sequence continues at coordinate 1,788,527 of VZQC01007895.1, forward strand.
CGGTGTCATTAAAATCCCTGTGAATATTGAGTGCTATCCACAAAGGTAATTCATGGAATTCTGTCCATCTAATTTGTTCCTGTTTATTATGTCACCAGAGGCTATTTGAATAAATTATGAGGCCTTTTCTTTATTCTGTGACATGTTTTATGATTTTGAAAATCAGAACAGGATTATTCTCAATCTTGCAAATAACTAACCCAAAGAAAACAAAAACCCAGGCTATTACCAATTAATCCTTAATCTGAAAATGCCTCTAAATGCAACTTTCAATGCTGATGCAAGCCCTTCCCTTTAGCATTCCTGAAAGAGCTGTATTAAGGTGACAAGGAAACTCCCAAGTTCCACCCAAGTCCCAGGCAATGTCACCGTCTACTGTAAGGCACACCCTCAGGAACCCCATCAAGACCTGAGGCTGAAAATGAGAGATCTAGTGAGCATCAGAATGTTCTGTGACCAACCAGTGAGTCCCTTCTGCAGACCCAGCCCGGCTGACCTTCCTCTCAATGAACCTGGTTCTGTTTAATGTGCTTGTTGGCATATTGCTCTTTCATTTCTTGCTTTTCAAAACTCATTTTAAATTCTTATCCTTGTCTAGTTTAAAGTTGTTTTAAAAATATATACAGTACTAGCCACAGTATTTAGTTCATTTAATTTTTATTATAAAGCAATCTACTAAAAAAAGTACAACTGTATTTGAACTTTCCAATCTTTGTGAGCTGTGATAATAAGAAGTCATTGAAGTCCTTTTGTTTTTAAACAACCATTTGTGCTTACTGTTTGACATGCTTCCTGGTTACACACAGAGAAAGATTCACAGTTGTCGCACTCTGCATCTTCTGCCCAGGCAATGATGGAGTTCATAGACCTCAGGTCTGGAATTGCAATACTTTTGATGAAAGATGTTGACAAGTGCTGTTTGTTAGTTATGAAATCAGGTCTTCAGCTTGTTCTTAATGTCATGGTCAAATCATAGCACAAAATCATTAAAACAATCAATGAGAAACATTTGTCCCCTGGGGTTTTTGTTTGTTTGCTTGCTTATTCAATTTTCAGATACAACATACATATGATAGAAAAACTGATGTGCTCTGACATGTCCCAAAGCCTACTATTGTTCGTGGTGTTGGGGCTGGACCCCAGGGCCTTCTAGTTCTCAATAAGAGCTCTCCCATGGGCTACACCCTGGCACAGAGGATACTGTTTGAACATTCATTAGTCTCTAACTTAAAGAAAATTATTTGAGTGTGTGTGTGTGTGTGTGTGTGTGTGTGTGTGCATGCATGCCCGTGTCACAGCTCGCTTATGGTCAGAGGTTTACCTATAGAGGAGTTAGTTCTCTTTACCACATGCATTCCAAGAATTGAACTCAGCAGTGAACACCTTTATCCTCCAATCTCATCAACCTATCATTGCCTTTTTAAAGGGATTTCCTAGTGTGTTATAAACAAGTTAGGATTCTCTTCTCAATTCTGAGTTCTCTATAGGACATTCAGAAATGGTTCCTGAGAATGCCTAATCCCCTGGGGACTTTGGATGCTATCACACAGCAAGCTAAGCAGACCTGGCACAATGTGTTTTCAATTCCTTGACCCTGGAGGCCTTCAGATTCTCTGTCCTACACTGAGAGATGAGAATACTGTATGCATGTGTTCTAAGTACATGGGTTCCAGATGACATGTGTGCACAAACACCACCCACAACAATCTACCAAATAATTCTACCTGAATTCAACATGTTAGTTGAATAATTCTCATTCCTGTAAGTTTGTAATGAACACATGGAAATAAAATTTCAAAGTATTACTAGAATAATTGTGTGGGTCCAAAATTATAGCCAGAACATTCAGTGGTAAGTTTACTAAGGCAATTACAAAACTGTAACAAAGACAAAAGTAGTGAAAGGCTTTCTTTTCCTTAGTCAGTACTCTCTCAACTAAATGCTCTCAATTCACTAGCTCATTAGGGCAGAATCTCTCCTGACCTCCCGATCCCTAACACTAGTTGAACAGAATAGGTTGACAAGTGTTGGGCATACCTTCCCCTCTGCCACTGGAGTCTACAGCCCTTTACCTTGGCACTGGCTGAGTTTGCTCTAAAACAAACAAACAAAAAAAGAAACCAAAACCAAACAAACAAAAAAAGAAACCAAAACCAAACAAACTAAAAAAAAAACAAAACCAAACAAACAAAAAACAGTCCAATCTAGGTTCTCAGAGTCATTTCAGAGTAAATGGGGAGAATACAGAGAGGTGCACTGCTAAGCAGTTCTGAAAGACCAAGAAGCTGAGCCCTTGAAGGGCAGAAGGCTGGACTCCAGCTACACAGTAGATACTGTCTGGTGGGATTATCTTTTGCTGAGAACTGAGAAAGCTTTGAAGACTTCTGAAAAGGCCTGAGGCAGAAAAACAAAGACCTCTAAGACAGAGGTCTAGACCCTGAGTGAAACAGCATTTCCGCCCTCTGCTAATACTTACGTGAACACTTTGTAAGGAACCTGTTACCTTAGGATATCATTTCCTTCACTGTTTTGATCTGATTCTAATTAAAAAACACACTTTGAAACAATAGCCCCAAAGCAAAGCCTCTGCATTTGTAAATTCAGTGCTAATGCCGTATTTTTGCCAAGACTTTAACTTTTGCCCTGATAACACAAATTTCATCTGCCCTGCTTTACTCTCCCAAAAAATTCAAGTGCAGAGCCAAGTGTGGTGGTGCACGCCTTTAATTCTAGCACTTGGGAGGCAGAGGCAGGCAGATCTTTGTGAGTTCAAGGCCAGCCTGGTCTACAGAGTGAGTTCCAGGACAGCTGGAGCTACAGGGAGACCCTGTCTTGCAAAGACAAAAAAAAAAAAAAAAAAAAAAAAATCAAGTGCAAAAGCTAGTTTCATAATGTGAATATGACAGTGAGGAGCCCAACACTTCCAAAAGGCCTTACAAGAGCCTATGACCTTAAAAACCTAAAACACTGCATTTATCCCTAGAGGCTCATAGAATTTAACCTGTCAAGTGTTCTCATTTAGCATTATCTCCACTGTTCTCAGTCATTTGGAAGCACAAAAACTACAATCTCAGGAGCAAACATCAAGTATGCTCTGAAGTCTAAGCACATGACAACTTATTCCTCCAGGGGCCACTAGTTTAGCTTAGCCTCCAGGTGCCAAGAATTTCAGCTGACCTTGAGAAAAGCTGGGACACCATCTTTTGGCCTGGGATTCCAAGTTGAGTTGGTTTCCTAAGCATTTCCTCCAGGAAAGGGAAAACCTAGAGTGATTCAGGAGTTTCTTCTCAGATAATATAATGACCCAGGGTGCTGGTGGGTACAGACTCCGTCTATAAAGCAGGGACAGATAAGCACACTTGAAGGGCTTCAGCCAAGCAGAGGTAAAGACATGGGACCTCATAGGACAGAAGCCTCAATCTACCATCCCCTCAGCATCAATATGAAGTGGCAGCTGCTAGCCCAGTTTAGTGCTGCCACTCATACTGTCCAAATTGAAGGTGTGGACACATAAGCCACTCATGAGAGACAGAAGCAAAGATGACACACCACTGTGACTTCAGTCTGCACGTCCTGTGGATGCTGTTCCTTGGATGCAAGGTACATACTGTATTTTGGTGAAGCCTAGTAATTCTGAGGGGTAATTTGAATTTCAGTGCACCAAAATTTCCATAAACACCAGATGCTGATGCTTACAGCTTTCCTAGCAACTGGATTGGTAGTGATGGAACATGACAGTCTTGGTTGGCTTTAGGTATGGCATCAATACAGGTTCACACAGCATGTCTGCCAACCAACATGGGTAGGTAGTTTCCAAAAAGTAAACTCATTGTGCACTGAGGGGACAATTGGAGAATGTCCTGAGGCCAAGTCTTCCCTGATATGTGAAATAAGGTTGTTTATTTATTTATAAGTCTAAAAACTAGACCTAATTGATGTTTTTCCTTATTTGCTCTCAAGCATGGATTTAAGAAAAGGCAAAAGTTGTATGAGTGGAAGGGAAGCTGGAGCAGTAAGTATGGATTTGGTTATGTAACTGCTTTGCTAAGGCCAACTCACCTGGATGGTGACAACAGAGGACAGCATTAGACTGGCCCTTTCAGCCTCCTCTGTCCCCTGATCAATCCCAGGCTAAAATAAGGCTATGGAATAGTGACTGCCTCCCTTTCAGGTCACTCTAAAGAAAGATGAAGAGAGCAGAACTAAAGGAATTCTGTTATAAAGTTGAAAGCCAGAAGACGAAAGGCAGCAGCGATGAATTTAATGAATTGGCTTGAGCTTCTTTTTTTTAAAGTCCAAGAGCACAGTCTGGCACGCCCACCATGAGGGGAAGAAGATCACACGAGGAATGGTTTACCTGAACTGCAAACCAGGCAGGTCTGGGACCTTTGTTTTTTTTTTTCCAACTAAAACATGGCCTCCTTAATAGAGTTTATCTTGGAATCTGACCCACTCAGAGATAAACTCTATAGTTCTCTAAGCCAGGAATCTGAGTTATGATCGGGGTAAAAACATAAATAAAACCCAACAATTGATCCGAAAAGGTCCAAAAAAAAAAAAAAAATCAATGCAGCTAACAAATGCTCAAGCTTGCTCAACAGACCTTGCCATTAGGTTCTGTGAACATATATGTTTAATTTTTTTTTTTTTTATACTTTTGAGGGGAATATAGATGTGTTCCGGCTTGTGGCTAAAAGGACTACAGTTTGGGTTATGTGCCTCCCACAACCTGCATCTGCCTTACCAAGGAGACAGAATGTGCGTGCTGACTGAGGCCCAGGGCAACACAGTCCTGTAACTCTGTCCTGCTGTGACTGAATATCAAGCACCCTTTACAGGAGAGAAACAGAACAGCCGCTATTAAGTAAAGGAAAGAAAGGCCACGTGTGCATGCAAGCCTTTAATCCCAGCACTCAGGAGGCAGAAGCAGGCAGATCTCTGTGAGTTCAAGGCCAGCCTGGTCTACATAGCGAGCTCCAGGACTAAATGGGAGACCTTTTAGTCTCAAAATGACAAAAAAGAAAAGAAAAAAAAAGAAAAGGGGAGGGGCGGGGAGGAGAGGGGAGGAGAGGAGAGAAAAGAACTGTGACAACCTGGTCACAATGAAGTGTCCTAAGGAAGTATGGATTCAAATTAAATGACACAAATGAATAAAAACACATTTCTGTGATAGTCTCAAATCCCATACTCAGATATACAAACAAGGTAACAGCTGAAATGTATGTGCATAAAAAAAAAAAAAAGAAATGCATTGTTCTTTCTCAAAACCTAATACAGGATTTACAGAGTCAAACATTTAACTGGAAAAGAATAATATAGAATTGCCATTATTTCATGTCATATGCTTTGTAGAATTGTCAAAATATGATAAAAGGGGCTTTGCCATGTTTATGGATTAAAAAGAACTGTCATCTTATTAAAATAAAAGGGATGAAGTTTAGGTTTCTGTGTTGTCTAGAGACTGCATACTAGTTCTAGCCAATGGCAGCTGGCAGCCTCATCTGCCCTCTGGGTGAGGAAAGAGCTGTGCTTCTGTACACTGACCTGATGCTGCGCCTCACACAGACACGCAAAGCACACTTGCATCGGGTGCACTGTGCACACTTTTCTCACTTCAGTAACAGTTTGCTAGCAGTTAAATTGGTGAACATTCAAAACAAAACAAGGCTGATAAAGGAGGCAGAGGAGAAAGGAAACGTCCCATCTGACACTCCCTTTCAAGAAAGAGGAGCTGTTTCAGCAGCAATGGGACATTTAACTGTCCCATGGTTTAGGGACTCCATTTCCCTGACGGACTTCCTGGCAGGATGCTCTGTAAGGAGAAGCCAGATTCTGAGTCTGACACCTCTGCTCTGCGTGTGCCATCAGGACCATTCAAGCAAATCCTCAGTACAAACAACACAGTGTTCCACTCTGCCCTGAGGGGTCCTAAAATCAGGATGCATTCTTCCTTCTAAGAGGAACATTCTTATAAAGCCACTCCACAGGATAATGAGGGTCTGTAGCTACTGTTGGTGACTATCAGTGCTCTACAGGGAAGAGTACAGCTTAATTTTCAAAAGCCAAACCTGGAGACACAAGACAGTCACAAACTTGTTTTGACTAGTTAGAACAAAGAAGGGATATAGAAGTTACAAAAGAAAAAAAAAATCTCATAGTGAGAAAATATATTCAATGGACCTAACTCACATTTCCCAGCCATAAGTGAGAAACTTGAGTATAGAAAAAGTTCTGTACACCAAAGTTCATGGCTAAAGACTAATTCTGGGGTAGACTAGTCATCAGACCATTCCCGTCATCTTGACCTTGCTGTCATGACTTTTTTCTTTTTGCAATTCTACTTAATACTAACTTGGCAAATAGCATACACATGGGACAGTGGAGAGGAAGCACACTTACTACTTCAAGAATGAACAAGTAACACACCCCAAAACATAAGTGTGTGTGTACACACACACTCCTGGCTCTACAAATTTCCAATTCAGAGACCCACATCTCTCTCCACATGCTTGTGTGCTAAGCATGAACCTAGAACAAGACTGGATAATTCTAATACCATGTCTCTGCTAAAGTCACTTAAACAAAGATTAAACAGAGAGCTCTTAACACCAACAATAAATGGGTCAGAAAGAACTTTGGAACATATAAATTTACCTTATTTTAAGCCTTATGGAGACTGTTCTGAAACTCTGAAACATATTTCAGAAAATTAAGTGCAGGTACCAGAAAAATTATTCTTTTTTTTCTATGTGTATGAATGTACTGTCTGCATGCAGGTTTGTGCACCCGTGTCGTGCAATGCCGAGGAGATCAGAAGAGGGCGTCGGATTCCCCTGGAACTGGAGTTCTCCTAGAATTGGAGTTACAGACGGTTCTCAGCCGCAGTGTTGGTGCTGGGGATCGAACCCGGGTCCTCTGCAATAGCAGTCAGTGTTCTTAACCACTAGGCTATCTCTCCAGCCCCTAGAAAAACTATTCTTATAATTCTATGACAATCTCTTTTCATGAATACTTTAATAATTCAGAATGTGTTCATATAACTTAGCTACCTAAAAATTAATATTTCACCGGGCATGGTTGGCACATGCCTGTAATCCCAGCACTCGGGAGGCAGAGGCAGGCAGATCTCTGTGAGTTCAAGGCCAGCCTGATCTACACAGTGAGTTCCAGGATATCTGGGGCTACAGGGAGAATGTCTCAAAAAAGACCAAAAAAAAAAAAATTACTATTTCAATAAAACCTCGAAAGATTTAACTTATTTTTCTCCCTGACTCATTTGCTAAGGCCACCTTCGGCCCACCCCACTGGTACTGTCACCTCTAGTGGCTTGGCTTACATCTGAGTATGAAATCTTTGAGCTAACTAGAACCCAGTCCAAAGAACACTAAAAGAAGCTCAATATGTCTACAGTGCCCTTCTTTTCTTCAAACACTTCTTCCATCCAAGATGTGAGATGCTTAAACTCCAAGGAATTCTCCTAAGGCCGCAGAAGGCTGGTGGCTTCACTTCACCCGAGCCACAAAGGACTTAGCTCTTCCATCTATAAGGGAGGAAGATTTTGCCACAGTGAAAAAAACTCAGGAGGATAATTTGCAGACTTAGTTTTTAGTATTTCCAATACTGGGAGGAGAGTGATCTCAAAACAAGTCTTTTTCCTTTGGTGAAACTTAAACAGCAAACAGCAGAAGGCTGTTAACAAAGTGTCCTCAGTAATGATGTAACGCCTGAGAAGGCTGGTTTTGCTCTTATTCTGTGATAAACCAAGTCTCCCACCTAATGGGTTTTCATTCCAAGTATAAATCTGCTAGGCAAATGCTTTCTGTCTATTATAATTAGATTAAATCTCTGTCATGGCTCCATTCATGACGTCAGCACATATTCTGAAAGTATGAACATGTACTTCAGAGAGGGAGCTACTCTGCTTCCCTTATAAATCAGAGAAAAGATCTGCTGCAAATAAAATATAAATCATCACATAAAAAACTGCACAGTACATATTTTAAGCTGACACGTTACTATAGTATGCTGATTCTCGTTAATACTTCTTCAATCTCAGCATATGATAGGATCCCCTCCCTTTAAGCTATTTGTTGCTTGCCTTAACGACAATATGCTGGCGAGAGGTGACAAGAGCATTTTTATGTCATTCTAGATGCCAGATAATAATATAACTTTTCAAATCTTCAGCTGGGGTTTTAAGCACACACATCTTTATCTATAACTGGATAAATATAACCCAAATATGAAACAGGATAGTGATCAAACAGACTGAGCAAAAGCTACAGACTCAGGAAAATCCTCAACTTCTACTTCCACCAGACAAAAATATATTGTGTGCAAGGTGAAAGGTAAAAGGTTTCTGGAGAAAGAACTCCATACAATACTGCTTTTTAAACCACAGGCAATCTTGGTGGTTTAAAAGGGAAAAACGTTAATATATGAGCAGTTAGTAACTTACTAGTTAATAACATGGTAAAATGTGTGACCTGGAAAGTGTGCTGTCAACGTGCAGCAGCACTCAGGTTTGCATCCCATTAATCACGTGGCTGACCAATGAAGAGCAGACACACAGGACAAATCTCCCACTCTGACTCTCCCATCACAGAAAGATTCCAATCGCAGCACAGTCACTTAAAAAGTGTTTCAATATAATAACTGGGCATCTCAAATTAAAAAATTTTCCCACTCTTTATTCTGTGGATTTGGCCAAATTAAGCATTTGAAATACACAAATCCTGCCACTGAACAGGACAGCTGTGTGGTAAAGTCTCTGCTGTACTCCTGATGTATCAGGCAAGTCAAAACCAATGACTTATTTAGAGGCCATTTCTTCCTCCTCAAGCTGAAAGAAAAGCTGTTAGCGCAAGAGTAAACACACAGACACGCTCCACAATCATAGGAGCCTGCCTGACAACTGTTGATTCATTCCAAACAGTGATAATTTTGCCATAAAAGTCAGGTAGAATATTCAAGCAACAATTTACCCCTCCAATATGAAAAAATTAGCAGTGCCTACAATGTTAATGACACCCACGTCAGACAGGCCTTTTTTGACTAGAGATGCGAGGACCAAAACCCCACAGGGGTTGAAGCAGCGGAAGAGATTTGCAAAACGAATGGACATGGCACCCGGAGCCCACATGAGTGCACTGCACAACTGTTCTCTACAGGACCAGCCAGGGTTCCTCCATGCTCATCCACACGCAGCCCAGCAGCCTCCAGGGTTCCTCCATCCACACGCAGCCCAGCAGCCTCCAGGGTTCCTCCATCCACACGCAGCCCAGCAGCCTCCAGGCTTCCTCCATCCACACACAGCCAAGCAGCCTCCAGGGTTCCTCCATCCACACGCAGCCCAGCAGCCTCCAGGCTTCCTCCATCCACACGCAGCCCAGCAGCCTCCAGGGTTCCTCCATCCACACGCAGCCCAGCAGCCTCCAGGCTTCCTCCATCCACACGCAGCCCAGCAGCCTCCTGCTCCAATCAGCAGCAGTGGTCTGCCAAAACTCAGCTGCTCAGCAACAGTGAGCTTGCGCTGCTGCTGTATGTGATTTCAGTAGAACTTTATAAAACTTCTACATTTTCTCCAAAAAGATTAGCCACAAGTAAATCTGACAGTCTATGTGACCACCATGCACAGTCAAGTTTGATAAAAGTGCTAATGAAAAAAAAAAAAAAAAAAACGTGATTTTCACAAGCTTCATGTAAAATCATTTTAAAGGGTTCATGTTCATTTACATAGGCAATACATCTTGTTTACATATATAAGACTGAATTTTTATACAACTTTCTTGAAGTGAGGTCTATATTTTAACTGGCAGGTGTCTGTCTGAATAATCTCTTGTGCAGTTTGGATGGCCCAAGTTCTCCCCCACAGAATTGGGGACTCAATGACTTTTGCTCTAGGAGTGAACTTACATGCTACAGGTGTGAGAGAAGAAAAAGAAAATTTGATTCTGAGGCCCTGGAAGAAGAACTCTGACTTCTAAGACGTAAACCACTGCTTACTGCTGCAACCAACAGAAGATATCTATGCTGGGCTCATTTCTTCCTTTTAAAAAACACTGATTTTTTTTTCAACTGTTATTTAACTTTGAAAAGGTAATCTTTGTTCTTTAACCCTCAGAGAACTAGTATATTTAGGCAAGAAACCAAAAAATCAAAAACATGTTCTTTGCCCAAAGGCTAAGAGGGGTAAAGTATAGGAATTTCTGTAACTTGTTATATAAGGCACCCTTATTCCACTTTTTTCTTAAAAGAAACTTTTTCTTTGGTTTCTTGTAATTTTTCAGTGAGTCTATCCTTTGTCTCTTCCATTTTCTCTGTGATGAGCTCCTTGGTTTCTTCCATTCTGTCTTGCAAATACTCCTTAACAGGTGGTGGAGTTGACATGTAGCCACGACTGCGCAAATACTTCACTGTAAAGGACGTTCCTCCCAAAGTCAGAGTGTAGCGGGCAGGTGTTGCAATCTTAAGAGAAAAGCAAAGAGGCAGATCAGCAACTGACTATAAGTAAAATTAAGCTGAAATTTAAATTTCTGGTAATAATCAGCACAAATTACTTTTTTAAAAAATTAATTTTAATTGATTTTTGCTAATTTCCTACAATGTGTTTTGATCCTATTTGGATTCCCTCCCATGTCTGCACCCCTCACTAACCTCCCACCAAATTTCTCTACTCTAATTTATATATACATATAAATTATATATATTTCTATGGAATCAGGTTTTTGTACCAAATGCCTTTCAGTGTGGGTTCATCTAATGGAGCCTGGTCAAAATAAGAGTTGCAGCCTTAAATAAGACATAGGGCTGGTGCAGCTGGCATGGCTGTTAAAGACTCAGGCTCAAAAGTTCAGTTCCCAGCATAAATTACTTTATTGTCTGAGGAGAATGCAGTAGCATACTGTATGGTTTGCATTCTGCAGACTCATTTTAGAATGTATGTCCTCAGACCACATCCCTGAAAACTTTAGAATTATCACAGCTAGCAACACTGATACCCATGAACTAAATATCTGGAGTCTGCAGCCAGACTTCAAATGGTAGGAGGCTGAGGAAGAGTCAAATACTTCCTTGCTGGATTCATCTCAAACCTTTATCTTTTGACTCTTTCTGCATGTGCTACCATTACACCAACTACAAAACTCTCATGGGGCCATATACAGGCCTTCTTTAGTTTAACTAGAGGTGTAAGAACCAAAAACTACCAAGAGTTGATGTGGGGGAAGGGATGTGCAGAACCAAAGGACCACAAGGTACCTAGAGCTCATGCAGGTACAGCACACATCATCATCTATTAGAAAGCACAAGGTAGAGGCAGGCGGATCTTTGTGAGTTCAAGGCCAGCCTGGTCTACAGAGTGAGTTCTAGGACAGCTGGGGCTACAGGGAGACCCTGTCTCAAAAAGACAAAAACAAAACAAAACAGAAAGCACAAGGTACCCAGAGCTCATGCAGGTACAGCACACATCATCATCTATTAGAAAGCACGAGGTACCCAGAGCTCATGCAGGTACAGCACACATCATCATCTATTAGAAAGCACGAGGAACCCAGAGCTCATGCAGGTACAGCACACATCATCATCTATTAGAAAGCATGAGGTACCCAGAGCTCATGCAGGTACAACACACATCATCATCTATTAGAAAGCATGAGGTACCCAGAGCTCATGCAGGTACAGCACACATCATCATCTATTAGAAAGCACTGCCTATGCTCCCTCTGTTCTCTCCCACACCCAGTCTAACAGGCTCTCCTTAGCTCCTACCTTCTACCCTCTAACCAGAGTTTCTGTCACCTCTGTGAAACCACATCCACTGTTGACCTGTGAATAGCCCGGGTCCACCAGAACCCTATAGGGTGGTTCCCACTGCCTGATTCTCCTTGCACCTGAAGCTTAATAGCTGCTGCTCTCTACCATTTGAACAGACTATCATCATTTGGTCTGCAGACCCTTTTCTACTCCATCTTCTAACTCCCAGTGGCTTGTCCAGTTTCATGCCTATACTGCCATCTATATATTAACAATTCTTAAATTTCTATCTCCTTACCGAATGCTTTCCTGAATTCTAATATACACAGCTAGTTGCCTAACTCATTTGCATGCCTGACTCCATCTTTTTTTTAAAGTTTTTTTTTATGTGTATGGATGTACTGTCTGCATGGAGGTTGGTGCACCCGTGTCGTGCAATGCCACGGAGGTCAGAAGAGGGTGTCGGATTCCCCTGGAACTGGAGTTAAAGACAGTTCTCAGCTGCCATGTGGGTGCTGGGGATGGAACCCAGGCCCTCTGCAAGAGCAGTTGGCACTCTTAACTGCTAGGCCATCTCTCCAGCCCCGACTCCATCTTTCAAATTTAGTAGGCTCAAAACTCACTGACTTCCACTATCCCATTCAGACCTCCTCATTTCAAAGTCTTACTCATTGTAGGAAATAGTAACTCTATTCTTCCAGCTGTTCGGGCCAAAAATCTCCCTTTTACAGCATTTATATGCACATCATTAGGAAAGCCCACTAGTTTCTCAGAACATATCCAGAATCCAACTACTTCTGACTACCTCTCCTACAGCCACTAGGGTGCTGACCATGAGGACCTCCAGCCTAGATCATTGGGAGAGCTTCAGACTAGATGCCTTGGCTTTTACCCAGGCCCTAATATGGAGTATTTTCAACACAGCAGCCACAGTGACTGTGCTCAGAGATCAGATGGTCAAAGGTGCCCAATAACATTCCATGCTCTCAAAGTCCTTAGAGTGGGACATGGGCTCCTGACCTTTCTCTCTGCTTGCTTGCTCATTCCAGCCACAACAGTCCCATGGTCCACTCCCACTCCCTGGACTGGACTATATGTTCTACATGGTAGGTATTTGGTAATGCTTTCTTTTTTTGTTGTTGGGTTGTTTTTTGGTTTTTGGTTTTTTTTTTTTTTTTTTTTTGGTCTTTTTGAGACAAGGTCTCCCTTTAGTCCTAGCTGTCCTGGAACTCGCTCTGTGGCCCAGGCTGGCCTTGAACTCACAGAGATCCACCTGCCTCTGCCTCCCAAGTGCTAGGATTAAAGGCGTGCGCCACCACGCCCGGCTTGGCAATGCTTTCTTTAATGTATTCCTGTACCTAGCCCAGAGTCAGAGGTCAATAAATCTCATTCAGTAAATTATAAAGGTCAGTGGAGGGAGCTCCAGTATAGCCAGCCAGTTGCCCAGTATTCTTTTCACATCTCTGTCATATCTCACTTGGATATCTCTGCTGTTCAAGTCTACTTGAGGTATGTGCATCACAGGAAACACAGGACCACGCCCCTCATTTCCCATCCTATAGAGGGACATGAGTGGGAAGAAATTCACAGGGTTTGTGGGTTTCCAAATGTGCTGAGCACTAATGTACCTAACATTCAACATGAGGGGTAACAAAAACATAAAGAAAAGAAACAAGACCCTGAATTCCTGCAAGTTCAGAATTCAAGAAACACACTTAAAATAGCTACTATGATTTGAACTGCAAGACGAATTAGCATAAGCAGGCAAAGAGAAGCAGGGAAGTGGCTCAAGTCACCATCATTCTTCGAGATATTATGGTTAAATTTTACCTACCATAGCTGTAATACAATAATTATGAACTTAATGTACTTTAATGAAGGAAAACTCAGCAATTAAGTTTTAATTTTCTAGTCAAAATTATAATAGTGAAGAATTCTGAGATTTCGGATGATTGGAAAAAAGCTATTTCTGAATAATAGTATAAACCATAATTCTAGGTACTTTTAAAAAAAATTTATTTTTTTTTTATTTGTATGAATGTACTGTCTGCATGTAGGTTTGTGCACCCATGTCGTGCAATGCCTTGGAGGTCAGAAGAGGGCGTTAGATTCCCCTGGAAATGGAGTCCAAGACGGTTCTCAGCCGCCATGTGGGTGCTGGGGATCGAATCCAGGTCCTCTGCAAGAGCAGTCGGCGCTCTTAACCGCTAGGCTATCTCTCTAGCCCCTCTAGGTACTTTTATACAACATAACAATGACTTCTCAAAATTTCTGTGTTTTGGAAAGGGGCATCATAGAACCTCATATTTTTAACTGAAAAATGAGGCTAATATAGCTAAATTCTACAATTTACAATGAATCTTCTCTTCTAACATAAAGACTCATAGGTATAGAAACTTCACACAAAGGCAATGTTGTCTGCACACTGAGAACAGTTATATACCTGTCTAAAATGAAAACATCCATCGACTAAGCCTTTTTTCATACAAAACAATATGAATTAAGTCTTTCTAATTGCATTTGCTAAGGAAAGATGAACTACTAAAAATAGTAAAATAAATGCTAAAATTCATTAACAAGTCAGGGCGTGAGGATCTGATTCTGGCAGAGGCCGATTTGCCTGTTTTTAAGGGACTTCTTCCTAAAGTCATTTTATTCTTGTACTTTGCTCATTAGAAATACAAAAAATGAAACAGTGTTATTTTAATTAAAAAGAAACTATTCGGAGATAACAAAGAATTTTACAGGGAATGAGTAGTGTCACTTGCATAGGAACCCACCTTAAACATGGCATATGCCGTCAGGGCGTTCCCGCTCTGGGAATTTTTCAGGACATTTACTACACTGTCAGGTAATCCAATGAACTCTAAGAAAGGGATGACATTCACTCCTCTGTGAAACAAGCATGAAATAAGTTACATATGAGCAAGCTTTTAAGAACAATAGTTTTTTTTGTTTTTTTTTTTTGGTCTTTTCGAGACAAGGTCTCCCTGTAGCCCCAGCTGACCTGGAACTCACTCTGTAGACCAGGCTGGCTTTGAACTCACAAAGATCCGCCTGCCTCTGCCTCTGCCTCTGCCTCTGCCTCCCGGGTGCTAGGATTAAAGGCGTGTGCCACCACGCCCGACCAAGAATAGTTTTAAGAAATTATCTGAGAACACACAAATCTTTATCATGTGTATGAATTAAATATTGTTTGCACAGGAGGTTAGAGTAGTAGGATCAAGAGATGAAGGGCAGCCTGGGCTACTGTGAGACCCTGTCTCAGAAAAAAAGAAAACAAAACTGAATTAAACCAAATCACCAACAAAATATAAAATTAGTTTAGCAGTTTATTCAATATTATCAACCACTATTTTCACTGTAACACTTTTCTTACAGAACAATATGCAACAAAAAGTACTATCACACTTCATCCCCATCTGTACAAGGACCTCCTAATTAGCATATTTTAAAAGCAGAAGCATTTATTAGAGCAAAAGTAATGGCTTTAAGTCAATAAACTAGGACATTTCATTTGACACTTCTCCAGTCCGTATCCGAATAACCATTTTCCTTAGAATGCTCCAAATCACATTTCAGGATCTTACATTTTTGCCTTTACAATTTTCTGTCAAGTTTACTAAGAGATATTTCAAACATTATTTTTATTTATTATGCAAAGACTAAATGATTCTGCAGGTTTGACCAAACCAGCTATTCTAAAAGTAAGCCTTTATTCTATTATCATATTAAAAGGTAGGTAAAGAACAATTACCATAAATTCTAACAGATTCTTAGAGGGCAAAAACTCCTCAAGCTTGTAGGCTCTGACTTCTGAATTTTTAGTTTTTTCATTAAGAACATTTTGTTACATCCCTTTGTTCTATTCTTTCTTCACTGACTGTGACTCTATACCTATACCAGAACACAGATATTCATCTACATAAACTTAAAATTGTCACAGTCAGGCAATTTAACATACACAATAATATATGGTTAATATAAAATTTATTAACATAAAATCTGTAATTTTAAAACTTTTAATTTTTTAAAATTTATTTTCATATGTGTTTGAATGTATTGTCTGCATGTAGGTTGGTGCACCTGTGTCGTACAATGCCACGGAGGTCAGAAGAGGGTGTCAGAGTCCCCTGGAATTGGAGTTACAGACAGTTTTCAGCTGCCATGTGGGCGCTGGGGATCGAACCTGGGTCCTTTGCAAGAGCAGTCAGAGCTCTTAACTGCTAGGCTATCTCTCCAGCCCCCAAAATCTGTAATTTTAAAAACTGTCTCAGTGTTCTCCTTTTCAGGGTGTCTTTCTTGACAAGGATATTTCTGAAATGCCTGAGACAACAAGTGCTCGATTTGGGATTGTGTGACCATTTTCTCCTAAGTATGTTGTAAAAGGAAGAGTCTATGCAGGTTGAGCCAAGCCTGCTTTAGATGTTTCTTTCTGTCCTCTGTTCCATCCCTGGTACGCCAAAGCATGTCTCCTAATTAAGGTGGGGGCCCAGACTACTTCAGCAGGACTGCTTTACTCCCTTGTCATTAAGAAACAGACCTAACAATGGCTAAAACCATTATCAGGATAGCTGTATACTTTTATGTTTAATATTAAAAATACTTGGGTTAACTGTGAAAAATGGGTGTCCTTCTGATTTCTCTGATACTAAACAACCTCACTCTGTAGACCAGGCTGGCCTTGAACTCACAAAGATCCGCCTGCCTCTGCCTCCCAAGTGCTAGGATTAAAGGCGTGTGCCACGGCGCCCGGCCAACCTGGGAGTACTCTTAATGGATACTGTAATCACTATCCAGGAGGAACTAGTAAAATTACCTAGTGTCAAAAATAAGAGTAAACCTGGGCTGGAGAGATGGCCTGGCGGTTAAGAGTGCTGACTGCTCTTGCAGAGGACCTGGGTTCGATCCCCAGCACCCACATGGCAGCTGAGAACTGTCTGAAACTCCAATTCCAGGAGAACTCCAGTTCCAGGGGAATCCGACACCCTCTTCTGACCTCCGCGGCATTGTACAACACGGGTGCACAAACCTGCATGCAGACATTACATTCATACACATACAGAAATAAATAAAATAAAATAAAAAAAAGTAAACCAAATAGTGCAAAGATTTTTTTTTTTTTTAAACGGTAAATTTCACAGCTAGAGAGATGACTCAATGGTGAAGAGCACTAGTTGCTCTTGCAGAGGACTTGGGTATAGTACCCAGGATCTAGGAAATAATAAAACAATTTTATAATCATCTTTGTGCTAGAAACTAGCTTGTTATGATAGGATGCTACCATACATAGTTAGGTTAAAGACTTCAGAATATCCATAAAAGGTCAGCTCTCAAATACTAAGTCTTACTTTGATAGGATTCTATAGTGGTTTAAAGAGAAAATCAAATAATGAGATAGATGATGCAATTGGACTCCTGGTTGAATTTGAAATTTACCTTTTTCTTAAATTATTTTTTATTTTATGGGTATGGGTGTCTTGCCTACATATATATAAATGTACCATATGTATGCAATGCCTGCAGGGGTCAAAGAGGGTGCCGGATCCTATAACTGGAGTTAGGGACAGTTGTTATCCATATATATTATATATATTTTGGGGGGGGGGAGGTGTCATTTTGAGACAGGGTCTCCCTGTAGCTCTGGCTCTCCTGGAACTCACATAGTGAGTTCAAGACCAGGCTGGCCTTGAACTCACAGAGATCTGCCTGCCTCTGCCTCCCAAGTGCTAGGATCAAAGCCGTGCACCACCATGCCTGGTCCTGAAGAAAATAATTTTTAAGAATTACTTGTAATTAAGTCTTCTGTTAGAATATATCAACTTTCACCTTTATGAAGCATTTAAGGCTCTCCTAAAAACCCAAAGGTGACGGTTCTGGAAGCAGCGCACGATCTATCATCTGTAGGCTAGAGGCTGCCACAGGATAGGCTGGCATGCTGGGCAGTAAGTGGTAGGTCTGGCCACCAGACTCCCATTTTGACAATCAGCCCTAAGGCAAGTTGTGACAGCTAAGGCACATGATTTAAAGTGTGCAGTCTCACCTCTATATACACAGTTTTACATTCTGCCAAAAAACAGGGCAGTTTTGAAAACTTAGAAATATTAAACATGTAGAGAAAATGTCTTTAACAAAAAACAAAGAAAAAAATAGTATTATACAAAGAGAACCTGTCATTTCAGAAGGTCATTAAAGAAACACCCAAATGTGGTGCTTCCCCAGAGTAGTACTGCTCCCCCGCCCCTCCACTTCCCATAATCTTGGGAATGATACGGTAACTCCTGGAAGGGAAGATTAATTCCAAAGGAAGATATGTGTGCCTTTTCCTTTCAGTTTTCACTGTTGAGATAGTAGACCCCACAGAGCTAGAAGTCCCTCAGGATACGCTGTGAGAAGAAAAAGGCAAGGGCCCTGGTGCCAGCCAGAGGACAAGTTCGTTCACCATGCAGGACAGATCTGGGCAGAGACAGTGGTGGGTCAGTGCTGGGTGAGACCACGCCTAAGCAGGACTGTCTAGCTATGCACACCTCTTGTCATCTATTTAAACTAAGCCTCACGTAGTACCACAAAGGCAGATTTGGGGGAGGGATCACTGGACTTCTTTATTTGCTCCTCTTCAAAATGTTGATCATACTGAATAAATCAGTTTTCTCTGCTTTTCGTTATCACTTGTTTTTTAAATTACAATATTAAGAAGGAGGGCCTAAGTCTAGGCCCAGGCTTCGATTCCAAAAGCTCTGGAAATGGTATTTTCTATTCAGTAGGTCATCAGCTTTTCTGCCAAGGGGTGAATTCCATATATACAATCATTATCTTTTGTTAATGCCTTAATACTAAGCCACTAGACATAATCAAACATTAAGTAATCAGTGAACTTTGTAAAGGAGAGCTAACGAAGTGGTAAGTTTGTCTACGTGGCCTCCCATGCTTAGGCTGTTCCTCTGGCAGGGCACATGGCCACCACGACAGAACTGCTGCACTCTTCTCTCCAGTGGGGTGATGAATACAATTTCCTTTAAAACACAGGAGCTGGATGTAACAAAAAAGACAGACCTAGAAAGTTTGTATTTGACACTGGCAGGGGAGAACCATCAGAGTCACTTCGAACAAAAAGCCTTACCATGGTATTAGCCAGAGTGAATAATCACAGAGCCTAAGCCTGCAATGGATTCATTCTTGCCAGGCTTTGGCAGAAAGATATCCTGTCAACTTCCCACAAACTCCATACAGGTAGCAAAACAAGCATATTTTTACATTGATAAACAGCACAGAAGCATGTAAGTTCAGAACTCATGGGTGCTGTTGATTTCTAAAACTTAGTACTTGGGCTGGTAAGATGACTTAGTGGGTAAAAATGCTTAGTATGAAGACAGTTTAATACCTAGGATCTACATGGTGGGAGGAGAAAAGTGACTCCTGCGAGTTGACCTCTGACCTCTACATGTATACACCTACCTACTCACCCATCATACAAATAAAGAAATGCAATAAAAAACAAGAATACAGTGACTTCTAGGCTCTTCTGAACATGCAGCTGCTGTCAGCACAGAGACCAGGCGATGGTCCAAGACCAGAGGAGCCTGCTCAGTTCCAGACTGGACTCCGTCCCTATCAGCACGACTTGTGCCTGAGCTGTTTCCACATTCGTAACAGGAAGAACTGTACCACTTACTCCATTTGGCTGGAAGATTAAATGACACAGCACAGCTAAAAAAAAAAAAAAAATGAGCAAAACACCTGTACCCACAAACAAATGTTAGATATTCTCAATAAAATAAGAACAGCTACAAAAAGTATTTATTTTCCTCTATCAATCAAAGACATTAAAGTATTAAAACAAATTAAAACCTTGAAACTGGGCTGGAGAGATGGCCTAGCCGACCGCTCTTGCAGAGGACCCAGGTTCGATCCCCAGCACCCACATGGCGGCCGAGAACCGTCCGAAACTCCAATTCCAGGAGAACTCCAGTTCCAGGGGAATCCAACACCCTCTTCTGACCTCCGCGGCATTGCACGACACGGGTGCACAGACCTGCATGCAGACAGTACGTTCATACACATACAGAAATAAATAAAATTAAAAACAAAAACAAAAACAAAAACTTGAAACTAGGGCTGGAGAGATGGCTCAGTGGTAAGAGCGTGTACTAGCCTTACGGAAGACTCGGGTTCAGTTCCTAGCACCCATGTTGGGGGGCTCACAACCACAAACTCCAGCTTTAGGAGGATCTGATGACTCTAACCTCCACAGGCACCTGCACATATCCTCACACAATAAACAAAAAAAAAAAAAATATATTCTATGTGTTATATATATATATATATATATATATATATATATATATTGCTTTTTTGAGACAGGGTCTCCTTGTAGCCTTGAACTCACAGAGACAGAGATCTGCCTGCCCCTGGTTCTTGACTGCTAGGATTAAAGGTAGGTGCCACGACACCGAGCTAAACATAAAATAAATCTTAAAAAAAATAAGGACAAGCAAGATGGCTCAGCAGGTAAAGCACTTGCCTACAAACCTGATAATCCTTAGAACCCACTTGGTAAAAAGAACCAGCTAGTATAAGTTGGTTCTCACATGGTAGAAAGAACCAGCTAGTGTAAGTTTTCTTCTGACCTCTACACACATATACATGCACACAGATAAAATGTTTTTTTAAAAATCTATTTTAAGGGGCTGGAGAGATAGCCTAGCGGTTAAGAGCACCAACTGCTCTTGCAGAGGACCTGGGTTCGATCCCCAGCACCCACATGGCGGCTAAGAACCGTCTGTGTAACTCCAATTCCAGGAGAACTCCAGTTCCAGGGGAATCTGAGACCCTCTTCTGGCCTCTGCGGCATTGCACGACACGGGTGCACAGACCTACATGCTGATAGTGCATTCATACACATACAAAAAATAAATAAAATTAAAAAAAAAATCTATTTTAAGGCTATCGTTAGTATAAACAAGATCAACACTTAATAAAACATGGAAAGAAGTCAACTATGCAAAAACTTACTTTATACTTGCATAGTAAAATGTTCCAAACCAAATACAAGAAGTTATTAGATGCACAGGAATTAAAACTTTTCCATATTGTCTAAATGTTTTCTTAAATCGTTGATAAAGACTAATAGATTTGTCTTGTAAAGGATCCGGCTCTTCCTTTTTTTCTGAAGGAGTTTGGGATGTGGCACTGGACGATAAAACCCTCTTGGATAAAGCGTCCTGTTCCCACGGTTCCTGTCGAAGGACCCCCAGCTGCAGTGGCCGACCAACTAATAGATTCTTTTCCTTGGCAAGGCACTGAACAGCAGGTAAATGTAGCCACTGCTTTTGAGGGTGTGCTGCCCAAACCGCTCTGTATTCACCTCTGTGCAAAAGTAATGGTCCTTTTACACTATGGTGGTGGTCAAAGAGACCAGCTTTCTGTGGTTCCAAGAATGTCCTGAATGCCAGCCGAGACACAGTCCGTGGTACATTCCATTGCATTTTGAAAGATGGTGATGGATTTCAGCTTCTACGGAGACCATATTTAAGAAAATTGTTAGATTATTCATTTTTATTTTAAGCTGAACTACACAGAAATTAATCATTAGGCATTAGGAAGAAAAAGGACTGCTACTCAAGCCACATGAGTTACACTAAGATGCACAGTTTTAAGAAACTGTGATTTCACAACTGTATAAAACATTATCTAGACATGAGCAATCTAGAGGAGAGTATTGGTAGGCTCTTTTTACTAAAAATGGGATATTTGCAGGGACTCTTCTGATGATTAAGAAACAAAAGCATACAAATCTGGGCATAGATGTTTTGTGACAGAATTCCATGCACTTTCCTTTCAGAGTCCCAGTTCAAGTGTCCTAGTAAAATGATAACTACTTCACAGGGTTCTTACAGAATCACACCTTTCTGTAAAATAAAGGAACTCTGTAAAAACTCTGTAAAAAGTTACTATCAAAAGTGTTAAGTTTTATGAATAGTTGATATCTGTGTATATTGCTTTAGACTAAGTAACATAGTTACAAATCACATACTTTATTGATGATGACAAGAAACAGCCTGGTATTTTATCTTCTTCTCCACCTATAGTAAGAGAGGAGAGAGAAAAAAGGTTCAGTGGTATGTCATTATGTTGACTCAGCATTACGTATGGAATTAAGAATGACAAGATACTTAGGAAGCAGGAGGTTAATAATAGGCTGGAGGACAGCAAGTGGATAGGAGCCTTGTTGCTCTTCTAGAGGCTCCAAGTTCCATCCCCAGTATTCAAACCAGGTGGCTCACATCCTCCCCTAACTCTAGATCTAGGGGATCTCTAACAGCCTCTTTCAGGCCTCCATGGGGACCCCCATGCAGATGACACACACATATGCACATAAATAAAAATTTAAAAAGCCACAAATAGAAAATAATAATGATGAGATATTATCCCCTGAAAACCAAAAAAATGTTTTATTTTATATAATATATATTTTATTTTATTATATATATTTTATTATATATATTTTGGGGGGGTTGGGTTTGTTTTTTTTTTTGGACTTTTCGAGACAGGGTCTCCCTGTAGCCCCAGGTGTCCTGGAACTTACTCTATAGACCAGGCTGGCCTTGAACTCACAAAGATCCATCTGCCTCTGCCTTCCAAGTGCTAGGATTAAAGGTGTGTGCCACCACGCCTGGCTATAATATATATATATATATTTTATAAAATTTTATCATATATATATGTCTTTTTGAGACAGGGTCTCCCTGCAGCCCAGCTCGCTCCATGGACCAGGCTGGCCTTGAACTCACAATCTGCCTGTCTCTGCCTCCTAAGTGCTGGGATTAAAGGCATTGCACCACCACACTCAGCATAAAATATAATTTATTTTATTTTATTTTATTTTTATTTTTTATTTATTTATTTTTTTATGTGTATGAATGTACTGTCTGCATGTAGGTTTGTGCACCCATGTCGTGCAATGCCGCGGAGGTCAGAAGAGGGTGCCGGATTCCCCTGGAACTGGAGTTAAAGACAGTTCTCAGCCACCATGTGGGTGCGGGGGATCGAACCCAGGTCCTCTGCAAGAGCAGTCGATGCTCTTAACCCTAGGCCATCTCTCCAGCCCCAAAATATAATTTTAAATTATTTTATTTTATTTTTATTTATTTATTTATTTTTTATGTGTATGAATGTATTGTCTGCATGCAGGTCTGCGCACCCGTGTCGTGCGATGCCGCGGAGGTCAGAAGAGGGTCTCAGATTCCCCTGGAACTGGAGTTCTCCTGGAACTGGAGTCACAGACGGTTCTCAGCCGCCATGTGGGTGCTGGGGATCGAACCCGGGTCCTCTGCAAGAGCGTTCGGCGCTCTTAACCGCTAGGCCATCCCTCCAGCCCCCCCAAAATATAATTTTAAACAAATGTGGGCTTTGGAATAAGCAGAATGTGAGTTAACAGTATTTGCTTTGAGCAAATTAGCTCTTCTAAACCCATGTTTCCCAGTTGTAGATGGAGCCAATAATATACAGTCCTCCATCCTATCCCACCCCAATTACCATATTACTTCTAACATCGGTGAAGGTGTAGCCCCAGTTTCAGTAGAGATCTCAGGTTTTTGGAGATGCCAGACCCTGGGATGACCACCAAAGGCAGCAGCAGGTGTGGAATAGGGCTGACCTGGGCCTGTGAGATGAGCTGTGGATTGCAGAGCCAGAGAAGTGGAGCTGCCCAAACCCTTTGGAGCCCAGAGGATTTGAGAGTGAATCGCAGATGTCCAGCCTTGAGCTACCTTGGTAGACTTTGGTTTTGCTTAAGTGTGCCCGATTCCTCTCTTATTAAATAAGAGTACTTGTTTTGGATTTTGCAGGAACCCACGGTTAAGAGATTTTTAAAAGAGACTGTCAACGTTTAAGTGTTTGGATTTTTCAAGGACTGTGGAGCTTTTAAGGTTATACTGTCTTATGTTGTGACATTAATATTAACATATCTTGGGGACAAGAAATGGAAAAGCTGTGGTTTAATAGTGATGTGGTTTTTGTATGCCAAGTTGACAAGGGGTCAATTGTGCTGGATAGCTTTAGTGTCAGCTTGACACACCTGGGTTGAGGGAGCCTCAGTTGGGGAATTGGCTCCATTGAACTGGCCTGTGGCAATGTCTATGGGGGTATTTTCTTGATTGTTTAGTGATGTGGGAGAGTCTAGTCCACTGTGGGTGGCGGTACTCCTGGACAGGCTGTTGTGTACTGTGTAAGAGTACTTTTTACTGTGTAAAAGCAAGCTGAGCATGGGCCAGGGGAGCAAGCCAATAAGCAGTGTTCCTCCACAGCCTGTGCTTCAGCTCCTGCCTCTAGGTTCCTGCCCTGAGTTTCTGCCTTGGGTTCCCTCAGTGATGAACTGTGACCTGGGAGATGTAAGATGAATATAGCCTTTCCTGCCCAAGTTGGTATTGGTAAGAGTATTCTGTTACAGCATTGAAAGGAAAGTAGAATACATGTGTAAGCTCCTGAAGGATTTCAAAAAGAATATAAATAAAGAGCTGAAGCCGGGCATGGTGGCGCATGCCTTTAATCCTAGCACTTGGGAGGCAGAGGCAGGCGGATCTTTGTGAGTTCAAGGCCAGCCTGGTCTACAGAGTGAGTTCCAGGACAGCTGGGACTACAGGGAGACCCTGTCTTGAAAAGACCAATAAATAAATAAATAAATAAATAAATAAATAAATAAATAAATAAATAAAGAGCTGAATGAAGTAAGAAAGAGAACACAGAATATACACAAGGGGGGATTCAATAAAGAAATGAAAATACTGGGGCTTGGGAGATGCGTCAGTGGCAAAAGTACCCTGGCCACAGCATGAGGACTGGAGTTCAGAATACTGAATGCCAGCTGGGTTTGGTGGCCCAGCCTCAGAAGGAAGGCAGAGACAAAGGCTCCCCATAGCAAGCTGGCAAGACTAGCCATATTGGTGAGCTCTGGGTTTGATTAGGAGACACTGCTTCAATGAATAATGCGGAAGAGTGTGCAGGGATGATTCCCAACATCAACCTCAGGCTTCTACATGCATGTTTATACATGTGCATGCTCACCTACATACACATAAGCACACACACCACATACACATGAAAATGGCAAAAAAGGAAATAGAAATATTTTTAAAAATTGAAATTTGGGGCCTAGAGAGATGGGTCAGTGGTTAAGAACACTGCTGCTCTTCCAGAGGAGCTGGGTTTGATTCTCAGCACCTACATGGCAGCTGAGAACTGTAATTCCAATTCCAGGGATCTGACGCCCTCTGCAGGGTATGCATTACATGGACACACTTACATACATGCAGGGAATATACTCATCCATAAAATAAAAATAAAACTATTTTTTTAAAAAATGAAATTTTGAAAAGGTCAGTATGTCAAATAAAAAGTTCAGCAGAAAGCTTCAGCAAGAAAATAAGTCAAACAGAAAACAGATTATCTAATCTTGAAAACAAGGTAGATGAATTAGAACACTCAGAAATAAAGAATATGAAAGTAAGGGAAAATATGAAATTTATAGGACAACAGTAATAGACCAAACTTGGGGGTGGGTGTGTAATTCAGTGGTAGAACATTTGCCTAGTATGTATGAGGCCTTGGGTTTGGTCTAGCCAACACACACACACACACACACACACACACACACACACACACGCACACACACACACACAAAGATAAGAAGGAAAAAGAAAAACACCAAACTTACCAACTATAGACACAGGAGAGGTACAAACCAAAGCCATTAATAGTACATTCAATAAAATAGCAAAAACAAAACAAAACAAAACACCCAAACCCCCAAATCTAGGAAAAGAGATGGCTATCCAGACATGGAAAGATATAATGATTCTAAATATGCTCATCAAGCATCAGCACACCCAGTTTTTTTTGTTGTTGTTGTTTTTGGTTTTTTTGTTTTTGTTTTTGGCGGTTCTTTGGTTCCTCAGCCTTTAACGGCTGTGCTATCCCTCCAGCTCAGCATACCCAGTTTTATAAACACTACAGGATGTAAAGGCACAGAATGAGTTCAAGACAATAACACAGTGATTTCAATATTATAGATCTCACCAATATTTAGGCCCTACAGGAAAAACAACAATAACAACAACAAAGAATCCTCAGAGTTAAATGGCACTGCAAATAAAATGTACCACACAGGTATCTACAATTGCAGAATACACACTTTAGTTCAGCAGCCAGCTAAATTTTCTCCAAAACAGACCATTATTTTAGGACACAAAGTCTTAACAAACACAAAATGACTTTATGCATTATATCTGATCACAATAGAATAAAACTAGAAATCAAAAGAAAAATTACACAAAAATAGACAAACTCTTGGAGAATGAACAACACACTACTGAATGGATTATTGAAGAAATCAAGAAGGAAATTCCATTCTTAGAATGGAATAAAAATGAAAATGTTGCATATTAATACCTGTGGGATTCAAGGGAGGTGGTTCTAAGAGGGAACCTCATAGCTAGTTAAAAATGCCTACTTCTCAAATAAGTAATTTAACAATGTACTTCAAGGTCTAGAAAAACACAGTAAGTTTACCCCCAAAACAGAAGATGGAAAGAAATGACAAAAGATAAACACTTTGCAGTCTAACAACAACAAATCAATAAACTTAAAAAGGAAAAGGAAGATACTACAACAGATAGTAATGAAATTACAGAATCATTACATCATACTTTTTTTTTTTTTTTTTTTTGGTCTTTTCGAGACAGGGTCTCCCTGTAGCACCAGCTGTCCTGGAACTCACTCTGTAGACCAGGCTGGCCTTGAACTTACAAAGATCTGCCTGTCTCTGCCTCCCAATTGCTAGGATTAAAGGTGTGTACCACCTGCACAGACTTGCATGCAGACACATACAGAAATAAATAAAATAAAAAAAAAAAAGGCGTGCACCACCACGCCCGGCCCCATTACATCATACTTTTAAAGGCTATGTTCCAACAAATTGGAAAAAAAATCTAAAAGAAATAAATCTTGACATATATGAACTACCAAGACTAAAACAAGAGACTATAAACAACCTTTAATAAACAGATCATAATGAGAGCACTAATCAAGTTAAGAAGACTAATTAAGAAGTCTCCCAAATGCAAAAAGCCCAGCCAGATGGATTCACTGCAGAAGTGAATTTAAAGAATTAGTACACATTCTCTTCAAACAATAGTTTCCATATAGTATAAAGGGAAAGAATGCTACCAGAATCATTTTATGAGGCCAGTATTGCCCTGATAAGAACACAACAATAAAAAAAGAATACACACAAAAAAGAAAATAAAATTATAGGCCAATCTCACTAACGAATAAGGATGAAAAAAGTCACAAGAAAATACTTAGCAAAACAAATTCATTCACCATGACAAAACTGGTTCTTATGTTCTAGGAATGCATCATATTCAAAGCAACAAATGTAATACAGCACATAAACAAGACTGGAGCAAAAATCACATGCTCACCTCAACAAGACACAGAAAAGTCTTTGACAAAGTCTAACGTCTTGCCATGATAAAAGCCCCAAAGTAAGAACAGCAGGAACATAGCCAAGATCTATGACAAACCTACAGCCAACATCATGTGGGGAAAAACAAGCGTTTTCTCTAAAATCAGGAATCAGAAAATCCACTCTCCACTTTTATTGAATATGGAACTAGAAGTCTCAGCTAGAGTAATAAGACAAGAAAAAGAAAAGGAAGCCAGGCGTGGTGGCACATGCCTTTAATCCTAGCACTTGGGAGGCAGAGGCAGGCGGATCTTTGTGAGTTCAAGGCCAGCCTGGTCTACAGAGCGAGTTCCAGGATAGCTGGGGCTGCAGAGAGACCCTGTCTCAAAAAGACCCCCCCAGAAAAGGAATAAAAATAGGAAAGAAGTCAAATTACTCCTATTTGTAGATGATGTGATTCCTCTACTTAAAAGATTCTAAAGTCTCAACAAATTAACTTAAAATTGACCCAGCAAAGTAGGATTCAAAACAAAAATTAGTAACTTTCCTATACCAATAATGAGCATGCTGAGAAAGAAATTAGTAATAGAACCCCACTTACAACAGATTTTAAAAACAACAAAACTAGGAATAAGCCCAACTAACAAAATGAAAGGCCTCTACAGTAAAAACTGTAAAACACTGAAGAAGCTGAAGACACCAAGGAGAGATCAAAAGACCTTCCATGCTCATGGATCAGCAGAATTCATGTCATATAAATAGCTATATTATCAAAAGCAAGCCATACAGATTCAACCAAACTTCTGATGACATTCTTCACAAAATCAGAAAAAAAAAAACAACAACAACATTATACGACTCATATGAAAGGGAAAAATAGTCAAATAGTCAAAGTAATCCTGCCACAAACCTTTATCCCCAGCACTTAAGGAGGCAGAGGCAGGCAGATCTCTGTGAGGCCAGACTGGTCTAAATAGTGAGTTCCAGGGCAGCTAGGGCTTCAGGGAGCCCCTGTATCACAAAAAAACCAAACGAACAAAAAAGAAACAAAGAAGAAAGCCAAAAAAAGTACAAGAATGACAGTACTGCATAACATATTCCAGATTATATTCCAGAGCCATAGTAACAACAACAACAACAACAACAAACAACAACAACAACAACAACAAAAATGCATGGTCCTAGCACAAAAGCAGACATGAAGACAGCTGAAAGAGAACGGAGGACTCAGAAATAAACCCACCTTTCAAAACCAACTTGAGTTCTTACTAAAATACCAAAAATATATATACTGGAAAAAAGAGCCTCCTTCTGAAATGGTACTAGGAAAACAAGATAGCCACATATAGAAGAATGAAAACTAGATCTGTATTTCTTATCTCACACCAAAAAAGTTTAAAAACTGATCAAAGATCTGAAACTGTTAATGAAAACTACTTCAGGGGGCTGGAGAGATGGCCTACCGGTTAAGAGCACCGACTGCTCTTGCAGAGGACCCAGGTTCGAAACCCAGCACCCACATGGTGGCTGAGAACCGTCTGTAACTCCAATTCCAGGAGAACTCCAGTTCCAGGGGAATCTGACACCTTCTTCTGACCTCCACAGCATTGCACAACAAGGGTGCACCAACCTACATGCAGACAGTACACTCATATGCATAAATAAATAAATAAAATTAAAATAAAAAAAAAACTACTTCAGGATATAGGCATAAGCAAGGACTTTCTGAAGAGAACTTTAATAGTTCAAAAAATAATCTCAACAACTGACTAATAGGATTGCATAAAATGAAATAACAAAGGAAACAACTGTGTGAAGATAGCCTACACAGGGGAGAAAATCTTTGCTAGCTATACCTCTGATAGGATTAATATCTAGAATATAAAATTAAAAAACTGGTCATAAAAACAGCTTGGTACTGGCACAAAAACAGACCTGTAGACCAATGGAACAAAACTGAAGATCCAAACTTGAGCACATACAATTTCAGCCACTTCCTATTTGACAAGGGGGCCAAGAAGACTCAATGGAGGAAAGACAGCATCTTCAGCAAATGGTGTTGGCAAAACTGGATCACCACTTGTAGAAGAATAAAATTAAACCCCTACCCCTCGCCCTATACAAAAATCAACTCCAAAATGAATCAAAGACCTCAATGTGAAACTCAAAACTCTGAAGGTGATAGAAGAAAAAGTTGGCAGCAACCTACAAGACATAGGCATAGGAAAAGACTTTTTAAATCAGACAGCACCTGTGCAGGAAATAAGGTCAACAATTGAGAAGTGGGACTTCATTAAACTCAAAAGCTTCTGTACAGTGAAGAAACAATCAGGGAAATGAAGAGAAAACCCACAGAGTGGGAGGGAAGCTTCACTGCTAATACATCTGGCAGAGCATTAACTTCCAGAATATATAAACTACTCAAAAAACAAAGAAGAAAGAAAACAAATGACTCACTCAAAAGATGGAGTAAAGAGCTGAACAGAGACTTCACAAGTGAGGAATTAAAGATGGCTGAGAAACATCTTAAAAAGTGTTCAACATAGCTAATAATTAAGGAAATGCAAATTAAAACCACTTTAAGATATCATCTCACTCCAATAAGACTGCTAAGATCAAGAAAACAAAAGAGAGCAAATGGTGGAGAGGTCGTTTTGCCTGTCTTTAATTCTCACTGGCAAGTGCAGCTACTCTGTGGACGCTACTGCTTTTGCCACCTTTCAGAGACATGAGACACAGCTTTTCAACCTTCCAATATGGACTGAAGACTCATCTCTCTCCAAGAATCCTCCAAACCTTCAGTGCCAGATGGGGACTGCTGAGATATCCAGCTTGTGGACTGAGCAACTACTGGGGTTTCAGCCTCTTCAGAGTATAGACTGCCACTGTTGGACTACCCAGGCTGTATCATGGAAGCCAGTACAGGAAGATCAAGACAGAACACAGTGCTTACTGGACCTCATTTGGTGACCACAGGAAGGGAAGACCCCAGTGTGGAGCACAAGGGCAGGACTGATGGTTGTCTGGGCTTGCCAAGGAGGAGCCTTCAAATAGTTCCTTAAGGAAAACATGACATCTTTCAGCCTAATAAAGAAAACTAAATAATAATAAATCTTAAGGAAAAGATGTTAAAACCTATGGCGTCAT
Source organism: Rhizomys pruinosus (assembly GCA_009823505.1). Classification (NCBI taxonomy): domain Eukaryota; kingdom Metazoa; phylum Chordata; class Mammalia; order Rodentia; family Spalacidae; genus Rhizomys; species Rhizomys pruinosus. The sequence continues at coordinate 1,818,891 of VZQC01007895.1, forward strand.
AATCTTGATATATGTGTGGCATGCATATATGCATATTTTGGAGTGATGCAAATTGGAACAATAACAACAACAACAAAAGACTGGGTCAAAGAACTGAAATGATGAACTTCTTCCCAAAAGAGTAAACTTCTGCATCAAAAATTTTAAGAGATTGAGGAAAAGATGAAAAACATGTCTGGCAGAATGCATGAGCTCTGATGGGGTGGGGGGCAAGGAAGGGGACGAAGGTTCTAGATTTGATCGGGAAATAGTATTAAATGTCCAAAGCTTCAATAAAAAAACTTGGCTTTGACAAAAGACAAAAAAAAAAAAAAAAAAAAAAAAAGAAATCCACAACAACAACAAACTGTCCTAAACTCAAATGATTTCATCAATAAATGGACAAATAAAACAACAGATGGTTATCAATAGGTTTAGAAGATATGCCAAATAAACATGAAAAAAATGTTCAACATCTTTAATCAATAGGGAAAAGCAAATAAAAACTACATTGAGACCTATCTTACCCTGATCAGAATGGTTGTCATTAAGAAAACAAGTAATGGCCTGGGAAGATGCCTCAGCAGGTACAGTACTTGTCACACAAGCTGGGGACCTGAGTTTAGCACTGCAGAAGCCTTGTAAAGCTGAACAAAGTAAAATGTGTCTGTATTTCTCAGCAAGATAGAATGGATGGCAGGTGGAGTCACTTAAACCTACAGAAGCTTGCCTGGCACACTCACTGACCAATAAGAGACCCTACCTCAAACAGGTGGAAGGGTGGAAGGCAAGGACTGACACCCAGCACTGTTCTTTGACTTCCACACCACACAGTCGTGCCTGTACTCACATGTCATATGCACATCATACACATGCACATACACAAACACAAAGGATAATATCATTTGTCAGTGATTATATTCAGAGAAATAAGCCTAACTAAGCAAGTCAAATATTGCCATTTTTTCTCCCATATGCAGATTTTAGATATTATAGATATATAAATAAGACCATTTATATTTGTAAACACAGAGACACACATGACATGAAAGTGAAAATGGGGGTATCTTAGAAAAAGAAGGGGACACATGAGAGGGGACAAAGGGGAAGATACAGAGAAGCAGTCAATGTGGTCAAAGCATATGATAAACTTAAGTGAAAATGTGTTTATGAAATCTGTCATACAGCAATTCTAATTGGCACATTATTTTAAAAACTCATCCCCAGAACCACTCTCTGTACATGATCTATATAATCAGATTTTTCCCAGCAATAAAAACCAACAGGAAAGACAGACAGATATGAAAACAGAAACTATATGTTATCTTGCCAGAATATGAACTCTACTGAGATTATTACTAAAGGTAATCACCTTAGAAGTCAACAACTAACCACATCTTTAAAATACAGAATAGCAACAAAGCACCTAGATTAGTGTTTGATTAATAATTAGGTCCTATAACCTGAGTTGACAGCAGTCATCACATAGATTTCTCAGTTAAAATTTATTTTCAATGCTAGAAAAGGCATTTTTTAAAGTTTTGGTTTTTTTTTTTCCTCCTGCTTTTAGATGTATACTTTTAGCATGGACAGACACCATTAACCAAAGAGGAACAGTTTTAGCATGGACAGACACTATTAACCAAAGAGGAACAGGCATTTTTCCAAAACTATTTGGAGAAAAAAAATCAACTTTGTTTAAACTATCTGCCTCCACAGAACATGATCATTCTTAGGGAGTTGAGTTTTGCCTGCATGTATTTTAGTATACTAGTATATGTGATGCCTGTGGAGTTCAGAAGAAGGGCATCAGAACTCCTGGAACTGGAGTTACATAAAAACTGTTAGTCACCATGTAGCTCTTGGAATCTGAACTTGGGTCCTCTGACGAGCAGCCAGTGCTAACTGCTGAGCCCTCTCTCCAGACCCAGCTCTGTTATTTTTATCTATACTTTAAAAACAATTTTGCCGGGCGTGTGTAGGTGCACACCTTTAATCCCAGCACGCAGAGGCAGAGGCAGGCGGATCTCTGTGATTCAAGGCCACCTGGTTTACATATGAGTTCCAGGCAGCTGGGACTAAGGGAGAGCATGTCTCAAAAGCCCCCCCCCCCCGCAAAAAAAAAACCCAAACCAAAGAACAATTTCATGTTTCAAAAATTATATTCAATTTAGAAACAGAAACCATGCCTTAAAAGTGAACCTTTGAGACACTTTCTTCAAATAGTTTCAAATAAATCTTCTGTCGCATTAAAAAAAAATTATGAGTTAAAAATTTGTGTCAGGCACTGTTCAAGGAACCTGAGCTAAATCACTGAAGAAAAATGTGATCCCAGCCTCAGTAGAGCTCATATTCTGGTAAGACAACATCTTTATCCAGCTACTTTTCCTTTGAGCATAATAACTTGAAATGTTGAGTTATGAAAATATTTCCTTGAAAAAAAAAATCTATGTGCCAGTCAGTTCCAAAAATGACTATCTAGGAGATTCTGTTTGACTCTTATCATGGATTGTGACTCTCTACTGCCTGGGTCCAAATACTGGTTTCACTACTTTCTGGCTTGACCTGGCCCAACAAACTTAATCCTCATCTGTAAAACAAAAATAATCCTAAAGGCTGGTGAGATGGATCAGGAGTTAAGAGCACTGGCTGGGGCTGGAGAGATGGCCTAGTGGTTAAGAGCACTGACTGCTCTTGCAGAGGACCCGGGTTCGATCCCCAGCACCCACATGGCGGCTGAGAACCGTCTGTAACTCCAATTCCAGGAGAACTCCAGTTCCAGGGGAATCTGACACCCTCTTCTGACCTCCACAGCATTGCACAACACGGGTGCACAGACCTACATGCAGACAGTACACACTCATATACATAAATAAATAAATAAATAAATAAATAAATAAATAAATAGAATAAAAAATACAGAGCACTTGGCTGCTGTTGCAGGACTGGAATTTGGTTCCCAACACCCACATGACTTCTAACAACCAGCTGTTAACTCCTGTTCCAGGGAATCTGTTGCCCTCTTCTGACCTCAGTGAGTACTGCATGTATGTGTTGCACTTAATATGCAGTCAAAACATTCATACATATAAAATAATCCTAACTATCCTACTGGATTACATAAGTAAATGAGCAAGGAATTGAAGAAACACTTAGCTTGGCACACAGGAAGTACTAAAGTATTAGCTATCATTATTTTAACTCAATCTCCAGAAAACCACTCATCACTCAGACAATATGGGTGACACTAACACCGAAGGTAAATTTGAGGACTTTTTTTTTTTTATGTGTATGAGTGTACTGTCTGCATGTAGGTTGGTGCACCCGTGTCGTGCTATGCTGCGGAGGTCAGAAGAGGGCGTCGGATTCCCCTGGAACTGGAGTTAAAGTCGGTTCTTAGCCGCCATATGGGTGCTGGGAATCGAACCCATGTCCTCTGCAAGAGCAGCGCTGAACCATCTCTCCAGCCCAGAGAACATTTATATCTCCAACATTTACTCCCTCCCTACCTTATCACTTTGAAGAAAGAGTCCTTCTTCTATCCTCATTTTACATACGAGTTAAGTGTTACAAAAATGTAAAATTTGAATATCCCATTCATACCATCAATTTATTATGGAAGTTATGTAAATATGTAATTAAGAGGCTTTAATCGCTTGAGAGGAAAAATTGAAGTCAGGTGTGATGGTTGGTGTATACCTGCAATCCCAGCATTAGGGAGGGCTGAGACAGAAGGATCGTGAGTTTCACTCCAACCTGGGTTTTGCTCATTTTCTCTAAAATGACAACAGCCATTGTCTGAAGAAGCTTTATTATCAGAACCAACAAATACTTATTTATAAGACTGGGCTCCAATGCCCAAATATGTATATAGTATTTTCTGTCTGTAGGAAATATACTTTTGCACTCATCAATCAATATTCACGAGCTGAAATTAGTTTTCAAACTGGATAATGGCATAATAAAATACACCGTCAGAGTTATCTGAAATTGATTTCTCATGCATATTTGTCAAAAAGGAAACCTTCTTGGTTCAAGATTTATAAAGAGATCAACTACCTCAGAAGGGTTAATGTCCATAATTACAAGTGAGCATACTGAAGGTATATACTACTGCAAGCATTGCCTTCTTCCAGGCCATGTACAAGGCAGAATAGCAAAACCCATTTTCAAAACTCCTTCGAAAAGTTCAACTTTGCTAAGGAATAATTCAAAATAGGGTGCAAATCTCATTGTGGTTTTATACTATCATGGTGGGGAGGTGTTGAGGCAAGTCGACGTGAACATGCATAAACTATCTTAATCCACAAGTAGAATTCTGACCCTAATCTCGAGGAGAACTACTATAACGGTATGCCTTCCTGGAGAGTATGGATTGACTTTACAAATAAGGCAGCAAAAAACCGCCTGCCAGCCTCAAAAGGTGAAGCTGGTACTTATTTTTAAAAGACACCTGCTCAATTAGCTTCCAAAGGGAAGGGCGGAGCGTCACAAATTTTAACGCAGGAGGGTGTAAAACAGCACCAGGAGGAGCAGCAGATCTGCCCAGGTTCCTGAACGCCGACCGGGACAGGGATGACCTCGTTCGACCGCCGCTGGCGCTGAGGCCGCAGCATGGAGGGCGGTCTACACCGCAGGCGGGCGGGCGCCGGGCAGTTGCAATCGGAGACGCCCGTGGTGAAGGTGCCCTCTTGCCTCCCAAAGTCCCGCACCGATCTGGGGCCCAGGCTACCTCTCAAGATGTTGGGGTGTCCACCGATCCCCGCCGGACAGGCCGGAAGACAGCTCTCCGGATGCTGCTGCAGTGACCCTCAGCAGGGTGACCTGGCCCAGCGTGGGTCACGGTGCTGAATCGCGGACGCAAGGCCTCCCCGGCTGAGGCCGGCCAGCCGCGCCCACTAGCAATGTGCTCGCAGCGCCCGTGCAGTTCGTGCGGACTGGCTGCCGCGCGGGGCACCACGGGACTCGTAGTTTCGGCGCGCCGGAAGCCGCACTCCAAGCCAAGCTGTCAGGATACTAGTCCAGGGCGCACTCCCCGGAAGTGACGTAACAAGGCACGCGTGGCACCGGCCGGTGTTTCCGCAAACAGAATCGTGGCTGACTGTGTTGGTGAGTGTGTCGTTCGGGGTCCCGGCCTGCTCTTGCTTCTTTGTCTTTCCCACTGTGCTGAGGGCAGAAACAGATCGAGCGCTGCGACCCCGGGCCTGGCTCGCCTCCCATTAACTTCGGGCCTTTAATACCCGCCGCCCGGCATAGGGCTTATTGTGCCGGTAACCGGAAGGAGAGCGGGTGCTGCTTCTGGTACTGTTGGTCCTCTAGACTTATGAACCTAGCTCAGAGAAGCTCGAGTCTGCTTCTGCTCACGTGGAGGGGCCGTGTAAGGAGTGGGCCGGGGAGGTGGTGGGAACTGAGGAGGGTTTCTTCTGACTGGACCAGCTCCTCCGAAACCTGAGCCAGGGTTGGGCCTGGGACCTTACACATGAACTTGGCTGGTGAGCTGTCTTTTTCCCCTTCTGCTCTCCCAGTGAACAGTCAGGTTGACCCTTAGCTAGCGGGCAAAATCTTAAGTATCCAGAAAATGATTTTTTTGGGGGGTGTTGTGACCCAACTTGGGGGGGTCACAGCTTGTGCCCCAACCAGCCAGGTTCCGACGCCCTCCCGTAAGCCGATTAAAATAACCAAATTACTAGTGAAAAGCACTATTCAGTGTGATCCATTGGGAAGAGGGACAGAGAGATCCAGCGACACCCCTAAATCTGTCTTTGGGATATCAGAATGGGGATAATAGGAGGCAAGAGAAATGCAGTCCTACCAAGGTTTGGTCCTGTCCTCCAGTGACCTACCTGTTCTTGCCTGGGTTTCGTTCATCCTGTAAAGTGGTCTGACAAGTTGTAAATCTCTTTTCCTGAGACAGGTACTCCCTTTCGCTGGCGGCTTTTCCTTCTTCCTGCCTGAGATAGGTCCATTGTTTCAGTAGTCTGATAGGTTGAAAGACACAGGTGTCTCTAGAATATCTTCCTTTCTGTGAGGCTGAGTACAATGTGACTGCAAGGCCTGGTGGAAATCCCCATCTCCTTGTCGGTCTGCCCTTCTAATTTCCCTTCTGCTACTATTCTTTCAGGACAGCTTTCCTGTTTTGAGTATTTTCATGATTGTTGTTGATGGTATTATCATTAATGTGAAGCTGGGGATCAGACCCTGGGTCTTAAGTATGCTAGTGTGAATGAGAATTCCTGGAAAGGCAGGTCGACAGAACTTCAGTGCTGTGGAGAACTTGGAATGTTCTAAGTCCAGATCCAGATTATCTTAGTCCGTTCTTAGCCTCCATATTTATTGCCTTTCTCTGCTGTGACCTAACGTCTTTATGACCATTAGGTAATCCTTTGGAATGTATGAAAAGACCCCTAGTTGCCATTAGCCAAAAAGGCTAAGGATTCTGTCAGATAGCTGAGGCTTATTTCCTTGCTTTTCTCTGATCCTCCCCTCCACCACCTGTATCTCTACTCATGTATTTGAAAAGTGTCTGGATTTATGATTTCTTTGTTCTGTTACTTTAAAACTCAATGGAGCTGGGCGTGGTGGTGCACGCCTTTAATCCTAGCACTTAGGAGAAGGCAGAGGCAGAGGCAGGTGGATCTTTGTGAGTTCAAGGCCAGCCTGGTCTACAGAGTGAGTTCCAGGACAGCTGGGGCTACAGGGAGACCCTGTCTCGAAAAGATTTAAAAAAAAAAAAAAAAAAAAAAATAAAAAAAAAAAAAAAAAAAAAAAAAAAAAAAAGAAATCCAACAACAACAACAAACTGTCCTAAACTCAAATGATTTCATCAATAAATGGACAAATAAAACAACAGATGGTTATCAATAGGTTTAGAAGATATGCCAAATAAACATGAAAAAAATGTTCAACATCTTTAATCAATAGGGAAAAGCAAATAAAAACTACATTGAGACCTATCTTACCCTGATCAGAATGGTTGTCATTAAGAAAACAAGTAATGGCCTGGGAAGATGCCTCAGCAGGTACAGTACTTGTCACACAAGCTGGGGACCTGAGTTTAGCACTGCAGAAGCCTTGTAAAGCTGAACAAAGTAAAATGTGTCTGTATTTCTCAGCAAGATAGAATGGATGGCAGGTGGAGTCACTTAAACCTACAGAAGCTTGCCTGGCACACTCACTGACCAATAAGAGACCCTACCTCAAACAGGTGGAAGGGTGGAAGGCAAGGACTGACACCCAGCACTGTTCTTTGACTTCCACACCACACAGTCGTGCCTGTACTCACATGTCATATGCACATCATACACATGCACATACACAAACACAAAGGAGTAAATATCATTTGTCAGTGATTATATTCAGAGAAATAAGCCTAACTAAGCAAGTCAAATATTGCCATTTTTTCTCCCATATGCAGATTTTAGATATTATAGATATATAAATAAGACCATTTATATTTGTAAACACAGAGACACACATGACATGAAAGTGAAAATGGGGGTATCTTAGAAAAAGAAGGGGACACATGAGAGGGGACAAAGGGGAAGATACAGAGAAGCAGTCAATGTGGTCAAAGCATATGATAAACTTAAGTGAAAATGTGTTTATGAAATCTGTCATACAGCAATTCTAATTGGCACATTATTTTAAAAACTCATCCCCAGAACCACTCTCTGTACATGATCTATATAATCAGATTTTTCCCAGCAATAAAAACCAACAGGAAAGACAGACAGATATGAAAACAGAAACTATATGTTATCTTGCCAGAATATGAACTCTACTGAGATTATTACTAAAGGTAATCACCTTAGAAGTCAACAACTAACCACATCTTTAAAATACTAGAATAGCAACAAGCACCTAGATTAGTGTTTGATTAATAATTAGGTCCTATAACCTGAGTTGACAGCAGTCATCACATAGATTTCTCAGTTAAAATTTATTTTCAATGCTAGAAAAGGCATTTTTTAAAGTTTTGGTTTTTTTTTTTCCTCCTGCTTTTAGATGTATACTTTTAGCATGGACAGACACCATTAACCAAAGAGGAACAGTTTTAGCATGGACAGACACTATTAACCAAAGAGGAACAGGCATTTTTCCAAAACTATTTGGAGAAAAAAAATCAACTTTGTTTAAACTATCTGCCTCCACAGAACATGATCATTCTTAGGGAGTTGAGTTTTGCCTGCATGTATTTTAGTATACTAGTATATGTGATGCCTGTGGAGTTCAGAAGAGGGCATCAGAACTCCTGGAACTGGAGTTACATAAAACTGTTAGTCACCATGTAGCTTCTGGAATCTGAACTTGGGTCCTCTGACGAGCAGCCAGTGCTAACTGCTGAGCCCTCTCTCCAGACCCAGCTCTGTTATTTTTATCTATACTTTAAAAACAATTTTGCCGGGCGTGGTAGTGCACACCTTTAATCCCAGCACTCAGGAGGCAGAGGCAGGCGGATCTCTGTGAGTTCAAGGCCAGCCTGGTTTACATAGTGAGTTCCAGGCCAGCTGGGACTAAAGGGAGATGCTGTCNATCTATTGTGTGGGTCATTTGTTTTCTTTCTTCTTTGTTTTTTGAGTAGTTTATATATTCTGGAGATCAGTGCTTTGTCAGATGTATCTGCAGTGAAGGTTTCCTCCCACTCTGTGGGATTTCTCTTCCTTGTTTCTTTTGATGTACAGAAGCTTCTAAGTTTAATGAGGTCCCATTTGTCAATTGTTGACCTTAATTCTTCTGCAGCTGCTGTCTGATTTAGGAAGTCTTTTCCTACACCTATGTCTTGTAGTCTGCTACCAACTTTTTCTTCTATCGCCTTCAGAGTTTGGGGTTTCACGTTGAGGTCTTTGATCCATCTGGAGTTGACTGTTTCCTGCTCTTCCTTCTGCTGGCCTCAGGAGATCTCCTAGTACTTTGTTATTTTGAGTATTGATTAGTGAAAACTAATGGCCCCTGAAACCTTTCCCAGTTCCCACTGGATCATATTTACTTGTTCTCTTGGGCAGTTTTTACCTTTTCTTTATGCAAAAGGCCTTTAGAAGTAATTTGTCTCTTCATAACATTCAGGGTCTGAAATTTCTGAATCTCAGATTGTTTAAGCTTTTGCTTTTCTCTCTCTACTTAATTTAGTAACACAATCTGCTATTTTAGTGAAGACAATTCACACTGACCTTCTTTGTAGTAGCAGGTCAGTAAATTAATAAGCAGACAACCATAACAATTCCTCTCTAATAGGTAATTAGCTTAACTTGCCTTTCTCTCCTGTTTATTAGCCTCAGAAGTATTTGAAAGAGACTTAATGATCATTGCACTGAAGGCTGAGTCATCAAACCATTCTAAGGCTATTGCCACCTTGTACTTTGATTCCAATACCCATAATGAAATAAGGACTACAGGATTCATGGCTGAGGTTTCTGTAGTAGTTGCTTTTGTTTTGTCAAAATACCCAAGGGAACAGCATTAAAGGTAATGTTTCATTTTGACTCATAGTTTCAGAGATTTCAGGCCATAATCCTTGGTTTTGGTGATTTGGGGCCTGTGGTGAGTCTGAACATCATTTTGGGCTGGTGGTAAGGCAGAATGGTATGATAGCTAAATAGTATAAAAGAGAAGGCTGTTCACCTCATGATGGTTGGGAAGGAATTACTGGTGACCAGGTATATTCTGTATTTAGGAGGAAGTTTCTAGAGCCTCCCAAAATAGTGTCACTGAAGATCAGACCCTCAGTACATGAGTCTGTGGGAAATTTCACATTCAGACCGTAGAACTGCCCCTTTCCCAAAGGGTCATGACTATTTCGTAATGCAAAGTGGATTTAGTCCCCAGAGTTTTAGCAGTTGCAGTGTTGTCCAGAAGTCTAAGTTCAAAGTCTCCTGATGCTCAAGGCAAACTCTTAGCAGGAAGCCGCCAAAAACTCACAAAGGAACCCACACTTACTTGTGATGCTGGTGGGAGTGCAAAACAATGCCAGCCGGAGTACAGACAGTGAAGGCCAGGCTTGAGGTTTCAGATGGGAACAAGGATGTTTTAGCGAAAATATTCAGGCCATTCAGGCTACATTTTGACAAAGAATTTGTAAAGATTTGTCCATACCCTGAAACTTTGTGGGAGACCAAATGTAAAGGTAACAGGCAAATCTGGTGGAGAAATTTTCAATATTCAAGCTGTAGTATGGCTACTGCAAGCTCCTCTTCACCAGGTTTACAATGAGACTCTGGAACAGAAACTTGTTTAATCAGAAGTATCCTGTTATACTAGGCTTTCTATAGCTCATGTAAACAAATTGCTCCAAATTCTTCCCTTAAACCGGTTCAGTGTGTAAACCACATTGTCAGGTAGTTAGAGCACAACCACCCCACTTCTTTGGTGCTAATTTTATCTACTTTTGCATTGACCAGGTGCCTAAGAAAAATAATATAAGGGAAGAGGATTATTTTGGCTCATGGTTCCTGAGGGTTCTGTCCATGATTGCTTAGTCACTTGCACTTGGGCAGAAAATCCAAGAGTGACTAAGGAGCTTCCTTACCTCAATGCTGGACAAGAAACAAAGAGGAAGTTACTAAGGGCAGGCATTACTCGAAATCATGCCTCCACTGACTCACTTCCTCCAACTATGCCCCATGTTCTCAAATTTCCAGAATCTCTTAGAATAACACCACTGCATGAGGCCTAAGCACTCAACAGGTGAGACTATGAGGGAATTTTTCATATTTAAATACTTGGCAAACCAAACCAGATCACTTTATTAAGTAGTTTAATCCAAAGGAACTTAGTAAGTATATCCAACGATTTTGTGCCTTCGTAAAAACTTAATGCACACATTGGGTGTGGTGGTTCACGCCTTTGATCCCAGCACTCAGGTGACAGGGGCAGGTGGATTGCCGCAAGATGGAGGCCAACCTAGCCCACATAGTGACTTCTAGGAGGGCTGGGATTAGGGAGACACTGTCAAAAAAAAAAAAAAAAAAAACAAAAAAAAATGAAGGATAGCAGTCACCAGCAAGTTTAACAGATGGCCCCAAATGTGAGCCAGGGCACCCCCACCTTCACTTAGCATTTCTGTTCCTGTTCCATCACTGGCCCTAGTCATCACCCATTTTATTTTCCAAGACATCTCCTTCT
>VZQC01007895.1:1836613-1884770 GCA_009823505.1 Rhizomys pruinosus
AACCAGCCACGTAGCCTACTCAGCAAGCTGCAAGGCAGTGAGAGACCCTGTCTCAAAACAAGATAGATGGGTCGGCTCCCTAGGAACAATAGCTAAGGAAGGTTGTCCTCTGACCTCCACATTATATATGCACCAATTCACACACACACACAGACACAGATGAACAATCTGTTCTGAGAAATGTTGGAGTAGGTACTAACTAGGTTCATTTCAAGTACATATTAGCATTTTCTGTCTCACTTTTATTAAAATTCCAGTTTCAGTACAGCAATGTAATTTATTTGACTATTGTCAGCTGGGATGAAGAAATATTAGTTTCTTGTTTGTTTTTGCTGTTACTATTGTGGCATTTTTCAACTTGTACTCTTTTTTTTTTTTAATATACTTTTATTGATGTTTTATGTATTTCATATCTTTTCGTTCCTTTAAATATATTACCCTTTCCTTTACCCCACCCCAAACCAGATTATGTATTCTGTGATACATGCCCTGCATCTTTCTCTCAGTCTCTTTTTTTTTTTTTTTCACGTTTCAGTCAGTTTCTTTTGTTGTTGTTGTTGTTTCCAATATGCATTACGCCCAACTGCTTTGTACAAAAGCTCAGGGGGCCTACAGCAAGAAATACTTACAACTGGGTAATATGGCACTAGCATCCACAGATGAGGGATACCATTCGTCGTTTGTTTTTCTCGGACTGTGTTACTTCACTCCGCATGATGTCCTCTATCTCCAGCCATTTTCCTGCCAGCTCTGATTTTGTCTTTCTTTATGCCTGCATAGAACTATCTGTGTAGATGTACCAACATTTTCTCTATCCACTCGTCAGTTGAGGGGCATTCAGGTCTGGTTCAGTCCTTGCTATTGTGAAGAGGAGCTGCCAAAAACTTGGCGTGTCATGTATCTCTGTGGTGGTCGACAAGTCTTGAGGGACGTGCCCAGGAGTGGTATGGCTGGGTCGGGTGGCAAGTTATTCCGAAGTCTTCAAGGGTTCTCCACACGGTTTTCCACAGTGGTCTGTAGAGTTACATTCCACCAGCAGTAGATGAGTGTCCTCTTTCCCCACAACCTCTCCAGCACTTGGTATCATTTGTTTTCTTGACTCTAGCCAATCTTATTGGAGTAGATGATATTTAAAAGTGGTTTTGATTGGCATTTCCTTAATGATTAGTGATGTTGAACAGTTCTTGAGCTGTTTCTCAAACCTCTCTAATTCTCGACTTGTGAAGTCTCTGTTCAGTTCTTTGCTCCATCTATTGAGGGTCATTTTTCTTTTTCTTTGTTTTTTGAGTAGTTTATATATTATGGATATTCAATTCTTTGTCAGATATATCTGCATGAGTTTCCTCCCACTCTGTGGATTTCTCTTCACTTCCTTGATTGTTTCTCTTATGATGTACAGAAGCTTTTGAGTTGATGAATGGCCCATTTGATAATGTCGACCTAATCTTCTGCCAATGCTGTCTGTTTAGGAGAAGTCTTTTTCCTATGCCATAAGCTTCTGGAGTCTGCGCAAACTTTTTTGTCTATCGCTCTTCAGAGTTTGGGGGTGTTCACCATTGAGGTCATTATCCATCCTGTAGTTTGACTTTTCGTACAGGGAGAGAGGTAGGGGTTTAATTTCATTCTCTACACAGTGGTGATCCAGTTTTTGCCAACCACTTGAAGATGCTGTCTTCTACCATTGTGTCTTCTTGGCCCCCTTGTCAACATGAAATGGCTGAAATTGTATCGTGCTCAGATTTTTGATCTTCGGTTTTGTTCCATTGGTCAACAGGTCTGTTTTTGTGCCAGTACAGGCTGTTTTTATGACTGATGCCTGTAGTATAGTTTGAAGTCTGGTATAGAGTCCCCCCTGTGTAGCTCTTTTCACTCAGGGTTGTTTTGGTATTCGGGGTCTGTGAAGAAAATCTGGATTTTGATTGGGATGCGTTAATCTAACAAGAGTTTGTGTAAAATGGACATATTTTTACATGTTAATTTTCCCAATCCATGAGCATGGGAGGTTTTTCATCTCTGAGGTCTTCTTCAGTTTCTTTCTTTAAGGGTTTAAATTTTTGTTGTAGAGGTTCTTGGTGTCTTTGGTTAGGTTTGTTCCTAGGTATTATTGTTTTGAGGCTATTGTGAGTGGGGAAGGTCTCTTGATTCTTTCTCCAGTTGCTTGTTCTTGGTGTAAAGAAAGGCCATTGATTTTATTAGGTTAATTTTGTATCTGCCACTTGCTGAAGTGTTTAATTGTTTCTAGGAGATTTCTGCGTGGAGGTTTTTTGATTCCCTTAAGTAAACAATCATTCATCAGCAAATGGGATAGTTTTGACTTTCTCTTTTCCAATTAGTACTCCCTTTAATATCCTTTTCTTGTCCTTATTGCTCTAACAAGTGTTTCAAGCACTATATTGAAGAGGATGGTGACAGGGGGCAGCCTTGCCGAGTTCCTACCTTTAAAGGGAATGTTTCTGTCATTTCCCCATTTGGATGATATTGGCTGTGGGTTTCCTGTATATGGCTTTGATTACATTGAGGATCATCCCTCCAATCCAATTCCTTCTAGGACTTTAAGGCATGAGGGATGCTGGATTTTGTCGAAGGCTTTTTCAGCATCATTGAGATGATGGTGTGGTTTTTGTCTTTGATTACCGTTTATGTGTTTGATGATGTTTATTGATTTTCGTATGTTGAACCCTCCCTGCATCTCTTGGTATGAATCCAACTTGGGCATGATGGATGATCTTTTGCTTGGGTCTGTCATGCGATTTGCCAGTATCTGTTTAGGATTTTGGCATCTGTGTTATGGGGAGATGGGTCTATTAATTCTCCCTTTTTAGTTGGATCTTGGCCTGGTTTTGGCTAATGATGATGCTGGCTTCACAGAAGGAATTTTGGAGAATTCCTCTGATTGTATACTTCTACAAACAGTTTCAGTAATAATGGTTGTAGTCTTTTTGAAATGTTTATAGAATTGCCGTGAAACTCTAGCGGGCTTTTTTGCTTGGGAGGCTTCTTACTACATCCTCTATTTCTTCATTGTTATGGGTCTGTTTAAGCTGCTGATCTCTTCTTGGCCGGCTTTGGTGATTCCCAGGATTTCATAGTCATCCATTTCTTTGGTTTTAAACTTGTGTAATATAGGTTCTTGTAATATTCCCAATAATTTTGTGGATCTTTTCTTGTCCGTTGTTATATTTCCCTTTTCATCACGGATTGTATTGATTTGGAGTTGTTCCTTCTTTCTTTTTGTTAACTGGGCTAGAGGCTGTCTATCTTGTTTATTCTTTCAAAGAACCAACTTTTGGCTTCATTGATTTTTTTGTATTGTTTTCTTTGTTTCTATTTCATTGATTTCTGCTCTGATTTTTGTTATTTCTTCCTGTCTGTTGCATTTAGGGTTCATCTGTTGTTGCCCTTCAAGTGCTTTTAGTTGTAGTTTAAATCATTCACTTGTGCTCTTTCTGTTTTTCTAATGTAGGCACTCAGGGCTATAACTTCCCTCTTAGGACTGCTTTTAAGGTTATCCCATAGGTTTTGTTTGTGTATTGTTATTGTTCATTCGTTCCAGGAATGTTTTTATTTCTTTCTTTATTCTCTTCCTTGACCATTCATTATTCAAGAGTGTGATGTTTAGTCTCCATGTGTTCTTGTAGGCAAGAGGGCTTGTCCTGGTGTTGATGTTGAGCTTTATTGCCACTGTGGTCTGACAGGATGCATGAATTATTTCAATCTTTTGTATTTGAGAGGTTTTCTGTGTCCAATATGTGGTTGATTTTGGAAAATGTTCGTGGGGTGCTGAGTAGAAAGTGTATTTCTGGTATTAGGATGGAATGTTCGGTAGAGGTCTATGAGGTCCATTTGGTGTATCATATCGTTCAGTTCAGATGTCTCTCTGTTTATTTTTTGTCCTGTTGACCTATCCAAAGGACTCAGTGGGGTATTGAAATCTCCCATATGAGTGTACTGGGGTTAGTCTGTGACTTGTCCTGGAGAATTGTCTTTATAAAGTTTGGTGCACCAAGAATTTGGGGCATATTATTTAATTGTGAAATCTTCTTGGTGGATTGTTCCTTTGATGAAAATGTAATGGCCTTCTTTGTCTCTTCTGATTTCTTTTACTTTGAAGTCTATTTTATCCGAT
Organism: Rhizomys pruinosus; assembly: GCA_009823505.1. Classification (NCBI taxonomy): domain Eukaryota; kingdom Metazoa; phylum Chordata; class Mammalia; order Rodentia; family Spalacidae; genus Rhizomys; species Rhizomys pruinosus. The sequence goes on from VZQC01007895.1 coordinate 1,840,740, forward strand.
ATTAAAATAGCAACACCTGCTTTCTTTTTGGTACCATTTGCTTGGAATATTTTTTTCCATCCCTTCACTTTCAGGTCGTGCCTGTCCTTGAAGGTAAGATGTGTTTCCTGTAGACAGTATATCGATGGATTCTGTTTCCTAATCCAGTCTCCCAGTCTATGTCTTTTGATTGGGGAATTTAGTCCATTAATATTTAAGGTTATGACTGATAGGTTTGTGTTGCTTCCTTTTGCCTTATTATCCATCTGCGGTTTTGATTTAGGTTTTCTACTTCTGCAGTTATGCTTTTATTGATTTCTCTCTAGGTGCCTGGGGTTGGTTGCTCCTTTCTTCTGTTCTTTGATTGCTTCAAGTATTCTCTGAAGGGTTGGTTTTCCAGACATGGATTCTTTCAAGTTGTTTATGTCATGGAAGATTTTTCTCTCTCCTTCAACTATGATTGACATTTTTGCTGGGTATGTAACCTGGGTTGGCATCTTTGTCCCATAACACGTGGAATGCTTTGCTCCAGGTTCTTCTTGCTTTCATAGTTTGCGTGAGAAGTCAGTTGTAATTCTGATAGGTTTCCCCTTATAGGTCACTTGTTTTTCTCTTGTGGCTTAAGGATTTTGTGTTTGTTTTGGGTGTCTAGCATTTGGGGGGGGGGGGGGGGGTGTCTTCAGCCCATGCCCCAGTACCTTCCTCTGGGCTCAGGAGATCTCAGATCCTCAACTTGTACTCTTAAAAAATATTTTTATTTTTTGTGTATGAGTCTTTTGCCTGCATATATGTAAGTGCACCTGTGCTGTGCAATGCCTTTGGAGGCTGGAAGATTATGTCAGATCCCCCTGAAACTGGAATTTAGGATGGTTGTTAGCTATCTAATATGGGTGTTGAAAACTAAACCCAGGTCCCCTGCAAGAGTAGTCAGACCTTTTATTCTTTTTTTTTCTTTCATTCTTTTTTATTTCTTTTTTTTTTAACAACAAGTAATAAGTTATGAGTACAAGCGTCCTTCATGTAAAACCAATTTGTAAGCAGCTCTGCCCAAACCCACACAGTCCAAGGCTCCCACCATCCAGCTGGAGGGGCTTGTATCAAGTTGATCAAATAAGTGACCAGTCTATATTGCTGTAGTTTCACCATTCACCCCAATCACAGCCCTTACATTCTACCACGCCCCCTCTTCCACAGATTGTTCCCTAGGCTTAGAAAAGGGGCACAGGTGGGCAAGAAGCAAAATAGTCTACTTTCTCTGGAGCTGTCGTTTTGGACTCTGATCAGTTCAGGCTGTTTCCTTTCAAGGGTTGACAGTTTGTCCAGGAATAACCTTTCAATCCTAATGAAGCACAAGCAATTAGATATATAGGTATTTAAACAGTACTAATTGTTATGGTAGGTTACTTTGGTATAGATACAGATGTTTGGATGGCATGTTAATCATGAATAGTTTTTCTGTAAAAGTTGACAAGGTCTTAACTGTGGCTTATAACATCTCCTAACCACTAGAGGATGTAAGCTTGTGGCATCAGCTGTGAATTATTCCTCTAAGGAGAGAGCTACTGGCCAATTAGATTTGGGATATACAGACATGTGGCTGTCACTGCTGCACAGTATTTCCAGGCAGGTGAGGTGTAGGTGATGCTGACAGAGGAGTCTTGCTTGACTCAAAGAGACCAATATTTGCTTTATTGGTTTAGTGGCCTTTGGTAACATTCTCTGGCATTCCAGAGACCAACTGTACACTCGCAAGTGTGCAGACCTTTTATTCTTAGTATTTTTGTACTCTAGCCCTAATTTCAGATTTTTTTCTTTCTCTGTATCTTCAGTGAAGCAGGTAATTGGACTGTTTTATGATATATCATGTCTTCATATACTTTGTTTATTGAATATTTTTTGAGTCCATATTTTCATACTTTAAATTATTGTTATAATTAGCAAAGTGTGCAGTTTTCTTTTATATCCTGGGTTCTTTTTGTTTTCTTTTCTTGTCTTTTTGAGACAGGGTCTCCCTGTAGCCCCAGCTGTCCTGGAACTCACTCTGTAGACCAGGCTGGCCTTGAACTCACAAAGGTCTGCCTGCCTCTTGCCTTTGCCTCCCGAGTGCTAGGATTAAAGGCCTGCACCACCACTCCCAGCTTAAAGATGGTTGTTAGCTTCAATGTGCTCCTCTGCAAGAGCAGTCAGTGCTCTTAACTGCTGAGCCATCTCTCCAGCCCCATCCTGGGTTCTTTTTCTGTAGCTGTTTTGGTAATTCAATGAGTGCTTTGCTATTCAAGCCCATCTTTCTGCTCCTGATAGAAGGATCCATGCCAAGCTTTCTCTGGCTTTTGTTTTCTCTCCTCAACACATTCTTGATTGATTGTTCATTTTCTTTCATCTTGGTTCTTATACATTATTAGTTAAGAATAATTCTTTTTTTAATTTTTTAAATTTTATTATTTTTTTTATGTGTATGAATGTACTGTCTGCATGTAGGTTTGTGCACCCATGTTGTGCAATGCCGGGGAGGTCAGAAGATGGTCTCAGATTCCCCTGGAACTGGAGTTAAAGATGGTTCTTAGCCGCCGTGTGGGTGCTAGGGATCAAACCTGGGTCCTCTGCAAGAGCAGTTGGTGCTCTTAACCGCTAGGCCATCTCTCCAGTACAAGAATAATTCTTGAATGTAATAAAGGTTTCTTTGAAAATAATAGATTATAATAGTTTTCCTTCCTGCTAGTCTTACCATGGAGAAATAAAATATTTTATGATTAATGCTTCCTTTCAACATTTTTTTAATGCTGTTTTAAATAAGATTCATGACAGGAACTTAAATATGGAATACTGTGCTGTTATTGAAAACTTCTTTTGGATTCTATATTGAAAGGCAGAACTATTGGTACTGAATATTTTAGCCATCAAAATAGTTCATGCTAAGTCTGTAAAATATTAAACTTATTAATAAAAACAGACTAGATCCAGGATTCATTATTAAGTTTTAGTATTGCTTAATACTTAAATTTGTCTTCAGTTACTAATAAGCCTTTGAAACTGGTATTTGAACTTCTTGCCTATTGGTTTATGGTAACCTATGAATTTATTTGTTAATGTTTAACATGATATAGTAGATCGAAGTGTTTAAGAATACTGATGTCAGTGAAATGAAAAGGTAGATAAATTTTTTTACTGTTGAATTGTGGGACTAGGGCCAGGTGGTAAGCCCGACTACTGAGAATAAGAATCTAGTGCTTTTGACATTCAGTAACTGTTTCAGTTTGTTTAAATGTGTAAGAAGTTAAATATCTAGTAGCAGAAGGAGATGAAAGAGAGCTGTGAAAGGCAAATTAGTTTTTCTCTTATTAATTGGAACTTAAATGGCATCCATTTAATGTTGAATTTTAAGTGTAACCTTCAAAATATTTTAACTTTGTAAAAAGTTACTCTCCTTAGTTATATTTTGAAGTACCAATTATAGATCAACTATATAAATTTATGTGTTTGTATTATATGTAAGACAGAGACTATTATGTTATTAAAGGAATTGCTTTAGTAGAAATAGAAAAATGTGGTATGATTGTTTTCTCTTTTTTAGGGGAATTTTTAGAAAAAGTACGACAGAGAAAAAACCGTGACATCACTGTTTTAGACCTGGGATGTGGAAAAGGTGGAGATTTGCTCAAATGGAGAAAGGGAAGAATTAGTAGGCTAGTCTGTGCTGGTAAGATAGATATTGGCATGGGAAAGTGTGATTTTGGGAGTCTGTGAGATGGCTCAGTGGGAAAAGTGCATGCTCTGCAAGTCTGACAGCCTGAGTTCAATCTCCAGAACCCATATAAAGTAAGGGGGGGAGAATAGATTCTTGAAAATGGTCCTCTGACCTCCACGTGGATGCTTGTAGTCACTCTATCTCACTTGTGTTCTTTGTCTCCCACCTCCCCCTCTCATGTACAGAGATATATAAGAAGAATAAAAAATTTTAAAGAACTTGATTAGTTTTGGTCAGTCAGCTGAATGGGGAGCTGGAAAGGTCTCCTTACCAACATGCTGAAATACCTTAGGGTAACTTTTCTACTGAGAGCTGTGTATGTGATAGGTATTTTGAAAGATTAAGACTTTCCCGATAGCTTTGTAATACCATTAATAAGCCTCGATAACTTTCATCTTTCCCAAAAGTAAGGACACTGAAAGATGATGTGAGTCTTGTCTATAAGACAACCTTAGTTTTCTAGTGACAAAGATAGGACATTTAACATCAAAAAGAATGATAAGTGAGCCTATCAGAAAGAGAAAAACCTCTTGGTAACCTTTGGAAGCAGCTTAGAGCCTTTATTCTAAAACTGATAGACTTACAGGGGAGAAAATAATTTTCTTAACTCCAACATGAGCAATATTTAGGGATCTCCAAATGGTAGAAAAAGTACATTCCTGTTGAAAAATCATAATAAATGAAGATAGGAGAAATAGAAATCTTGTTTTTTTCACTTTTGATGAGTTGCTAGAATACATAAAGATACCGGAGCCATTCATGAAAGGTTGATAGTAACTTAATGAGTTAAGCATCTGAGGGCCCTGAGCAGTCTCACCACTGAGGTGGAACTGTCAGGCATCATGTTCCTTCCTTTGATGTTTCAGTCAGCACACCATGTTACCTTCAGACTACTACCCAAATCAGTAGTTTCCTTAATTTAAAGACTTTTTGTGGAGACAGTGTCTCACTATGCATCCCTGACTGACCTAGAACTCCTTTTGTAGACCAGGATGGTCTTGAACTTGCAAAGATCTGCTGCTTCTAAGACTTAAACCTTTTTATGTATATGGTTATATTTGTTGATATTTGGCCACGTTAGAAATTAAAGCTGTGAATTTTATTCATAAAAATAAAGCTTAATGAGAATTCTGGCATTTTTTTATATTTCTGCTAGTTTCTTTAGAGCCAAGAGTACTAGAACAAGTCGATTTTCATGAATGTTTCAGCATTCACAGTGTTACAATTTTGTTTTGGCGGATAAGTGCTTATAAATGGAGGATGTTAACCTTTCCAGATAATTGTGGATGTTCATCCTTGATTCAGCATGAAAAGTCAACGAGTGGTATATTTCTTTAAGGGTCAGCTTCAGTGTGGAATATGGAACCTCATTATTCAGCTTTCCATCCTCTATTATGCAAAATTCCATTGTTCTGTCTTACACTTTCAGAGTGGTTTTATAATATCTTGCAAATACTTTTTACTGAAGTTACACAAATCTTCTACCTATTGACACCAAGAAATGAAATTCACTTAATATCACCACCAATCACAAAATCTTTATCGGGAAGATGTTCATCCGATGTAGTTCATACAAATTTTTTCAGAATTGTGCCTTTTACTTGAAAGTTAAATTTTATCTTTGACAATAAATACTTTTCTTTGTTTTCCTCGAAATGACACTGTTCCTTTTCAGGAAAAAGACATGTTCAAGATTGATGAAATTTGATTAATTGTAATTCGTCAGTCATTTTTTTCAAGTTAAAATGACTGGGAGAACATGTCCAATACAGCTTGCCACTAAGAAAAACAAGCCAGGTGCTGTTAGTAACAAGAAGTGCTTTATTTTACCACACAGAATATTAAAAGATGTGAATTTTTTTTTATTTAATTTTTATTGATGGTTTGTGCATTTCGTACATCATTTTCCAATTCAGATCAGGCATATTTCCCTTTACCTTCCCCCCCACCCCATCCCAGATCATGTATTCTGCCATAACTGTCCTGTATCTTTCTGGTTGTTTTTTTTTTTTCATTTTTTAGCTATAAGTGATAATCCATGAGTATAAGCATCCTTCGTGCAAAACCAATCTACAGACTGTTGTGCCCAAACCCCCACAGTCCTACCATTCAGTGGGGGGTGACAGGTTGTTTGTTCAATCAAGTTGATCAAATGAGTGTCCAGACTACATCGCTGTAGTTTCACCGTTCACCCCAATCGCAGCCTTTACATTTAAGGGCCACAGTTGGTTTTTACTGCTTTGTCAAGGCTGTTGAAACTGGTTTCACCCCTATAGGTAGTTAGAAAAGATTCCCAGTGCTATTTGGTGCTGCTGCTGTGCATTTATCATCAGGGTACTATGTCCCTGACCCCCATCCCACCCCAACACACACACACATAGACCATTGCTTTTCACCAGTGAAAACGGGAAAACAAGGAAGGGGGCAGAAATATTTTAATGTGGAAAAATGGGCTTATAGCTTCTATTGGATTTTACCATTCAATTAAAATCTAAGTTTTCTGCTTCTAACTTTAAATGAACATTAAAGATCAGGGCTGGCAAGATGGCTCAGTGGGTAAAAGCTTTTGCTGGGCTAGCCTGACACTGGCAAGTTTGATTCCTAGAACCTAGCAGAAGAGACCAACTCCTGAAAGTTGTCCTCTGGCTTCCACTCATACACATGCCATCACATTCACACGCACACATTGTACACCCAATAATAACAATACACTAGTACTTTTCTAGTATAAGTACCTATTAAGAAAGTGTCTCAGCTGGGCGTGGTGGTGCACGCCTTTAATCCTAGCACTTGGGAGGTGAGGCAGGCGGATTTTTGAGAGTTCAAGGCCAGCCTGATCTACAGAGCGAGTTCCAGGACAGCTGGGGCTACAGGGAGACCCTGTCTCAAAAAGACCAAAAAAAAAAAAGAAAGTGTCTCTAAAAGAAAAGGCTTCTTACTCCTTTATGGAAAATAATTGGGCATTTATACTGGGGCAAAGGAAACCAAACCTTTTATTTTAAAAGAACTAGAACCTTAGAACCTTTTGTCTGAAGACTGGATTTCATGCCACACTTATTAGTTGACTTGTTCTTCTGTGTTGCTATTTACTAACACTTTCACCCTTCCAGATATTGCTGATGTTTCTATGAAACAGTGTCAGCAGCGTTACGAAGACATGAGATGTCGTCGTGATAATGAATATCTTTTTAATGCAGAATTTATAACTGCTGACTGTTCCAAGGTATAGGATTTTTGTTTTCTTTCTTAGTATGTTTTGTTTTTACAATGCTAGGATAAAATGCAGGGCCTTGTACATGCTCCATCCCCCATTTAAAAATTTACTCAATGGGTAAAATACGATTTGAAACATTGAAAATCTTAGGACATATATTTTCACTTTGTACTAGAAATTCTGCTATAATAAATTCCTGTGTATTTTGGGGAAGGTTTTACTTTTAATAATTTGAGATTTTTTTAAAAACTCATTCTGCTTTTGATTTGGATAAGATTTATTTTCTAATATAATCTCTCAGTTCCTAGGGGTTGGGGAATTGGTTCCAGAAGCCCCTAAAATCCACAGAAACTCAAGTCCCTTATATAAATGGCATAATACTTGTTGATAACCTGTACATATACTTGTGTATACTTTACACTTTCTAGATGACAGTATTATACCTAATACACTGAAACTGCTGTGCAAATAGTTGTTACGCTGTATTGTTTAGGGAGTAAATATCAAGATAAAGAAGTCTGTGTAGATGTATGGTTGGGTTGGGTTGGGTTGGGTTGATTTGGTTTTCTTTTTTTGTGGGGGAGGGGAGGGGCAGAGTCCCACAGTATAGCTCTGTCTGGGTGGAATGCTCTATGTAGACCAGGCTGGCCTGAAACACAGAGATCTCCCTGCCTTTGTCTCCCAAGTACTGCCTGGTAGGATGTGTATTTAAAAAAACAGATTTCATCCTGTAGCTCTTAAACCCATGATTGGTTGAATTCACTAATACAGAAATAAGGATATGAGGGATGATTTATTTTTGAAATAGAATTGAACCTCAGTATGTTTTGTTCACCTTGTAGTTTGTAAGGACAGTTTCTCATTATACCAGAATCATTTTGAATGTTGAACCTTCAATTTTTTTCTTAAATGCTTAACTCTAAATTGAAGTCCTACTGGAAACTTAATATTTTAAATAACTGTATTTAAAAAACATTTGAATATTTTAATTTTAATGAATCATAGAAATTTGTTTGCAGTTTTGAAAATAAGAAAATGTATGATACTAAAAAATTGGAAACCTTTTAAAAACTGTATTTCGTGGGGCTGGAGAGATGGCTCAGTGGTTAAGAGCTCTGACTGCTCTTGCAGAGGACCTGGGTTCAATTTCCAGTACCCACATGGTGGCTAAGAACAGACTTTAAGCCAGATGTGGTGGTGCATGCCTTTAATCCTAGCACTGGGGAGGCAGAGGCAGGTGGATGGATCTCTGTGAGTTCAAGGCCAGCCTGGTCTACAGAGTGAGTTCCAGGCCAGCTGGGGCTATAGGGAGACCCTGTCTCAATCAATCAATCAATTAATTAATTAGTTAATTAGTTAATTAGTTAATTAATTAATTAATGCTATTAAGATGCCAGAGGCTGGGTATTGTTTTTTGTTGTTTTGTTTTTCTCTTACCAAGTTATTGGTTATTGTCAGTTTATTTTACCTCTCAAGGCCAATCGAAAGAATTTACTTAAAATGTTACATACTTTAAATATTTTTGTATTGCATATGTGTGTACAGTGTACCTGGATGTGTATGCTGTGTGACATGTGAGTACACACAGGTGTCATGGCTTATGTGTGGAGGTCAGAGATCAGAGACAAGTATCAGTCCTCAGCTTCCACCTCATTGGAGGCAAGGTCTCTCCTCTACCACTGCCTTTCATACTGCAGGCTGGCTGCCAGCACACCTCAGGGATCTGCCTGTTTGCCTCCCCATAGGGTCTGGGGCTCTAATCCTGGTGCTCGTGCTTGTGCTGTCTCCCCAGCCCTGAAATTTTATTAAAAGTCAGATAATGAGAGTAATTGATTTTATAGACCTACAATACTAATATCATACAAGAGAAAGAATAGATAGATTAAAGACTGCTGAAAACTATTGGTTGGTGGTAGGGCATACCTACTTTTATTTTCCAACAAAGCTTTTAATCTGAATTGTAATTGTTTCAGAACCTTAAACCATTTACATTTGTTACAGGAACTTTTAGCTGAAAAATTCCATGATCCAGAAATGTGCTTTGACATGTGCAGCTGTCAGTTTGCTTGTCATTACTCCTTCGAGTCTTTGGAGCAGGCTGACATGATGCTCAGAAATGCTTGTGAAAGGCTTAACCCTGGAGGCTATTTTATTGGTACCACACCCAATAGCTTTGAACTGATGTAAGTAGTTTGAATCCAATTACAATCTAGTCAGGTTTATTTGAAAATTACATCACATAGTGTTTCACATGCATGGTATGCTTGATAACAATAAAAAATGCTAATCATGATTTCAATTTTTTTCTTGGTCTGGGAATAACCCTAATAGAAGACGACTTGAGGCTTCAGAGACAGAATCATTTGGAAATGAAATATATACTGTGAAATTTCAGAAAAAAGGAAATTATCCTTTATTTGGCTGCAAATATGACTTCAACTTGGAAGGTGTTGTGGATGTCCCTGAATTCTTGGTCTACTTTCCATTGCTAACTGAGTAAGAATGTCTTGATCTGTTGCTTTTTCTCCCCCACCCCCACCCTCACCCTTACCCCCAGGAAAATAAAAGGGGGGGAAAAAATCAGTATTGCTACTCAGCATGTATTTTAAATGCAGACTCAAAGAAAAAGCATAACCATGTTTAAAAAAAGAAATTGGTAGGTTTAAACCTAGAATTGGTGGTCGCTTTAATTAGTTTTCTTAAACCTAGAATTGGTGGTGACTTTAGTTTCCTTAAACCTAGAATTGGTGGTCGCTTTAATTAGTTTCCTTAAACCTAGAATTGGTGGTTGCTTTAATTAGTTTCCTTAAACCTAGAATTGGTGGTCACTTTAGTTAGTTTCCTTAAACCTAGAATTGGTGGTCACTTTAATTAGTTTTCTTTCCTCAATGGAGCCATTTTATCCTGCAAAAAAGACAAGGAGATACCTGACCTTACAGAGAGGAAAAGGTTTGATTAATTGAATGTGAGTAACTTGGATAATGTCAAAGGTCCTCCTTTTGACAGAGATGGGTATCAAAAGTTGTTTGTATTGTCAGTTTAGCTTTGAATGCCTGTTACTGATGTGCACTGTTGATAATAGAATCCTGATTTGGAGATGCATTCCCCTTGTGTGCCTTAATTCCTGAGAGTTCTAATGAAGTGTAGACATAGAAGAAATTTGGGTCTTTATCAGGTGGCTTTAAGACCTGTGATACACAAACCTTCCTGCTCAAGATCTCCCTGGTAGGGAGAACGCAAAGGCAACTTAAATAGAGGCGGTGTACAGATTGACCAAATTTTGAAAACATCTTTTATTTTTTAATATTACTTGAGAAAAACATGAGGTTTTTGTTTGCTTGCTTAGATTTGGCTGGTGATTGTTTGAATTTAGATTCAGTTACACTGTAAAATTATGAATATAGGATTTTCAGGAGTTACATAGAATAATATAAGAATCTGAGTGCTGGGTGTGTGGGTTTGTAATCCCAGCACTCGAGCCTGATACAGGAGGACTGCAGTGGTTTGAGGCCAACATGGGCTTGCTAGTGAGTCCCAGGCTTAACAGAAGAAGAAATTAAACAGCATTTTAAAAAATTTATTTCCTGTTTTGGTATTTTTACTTAACAGATTTATAGTTTAGTAAACTCAAAAGCTAAAAAAAATAAAGCACAAGTCTTTTTTTCAGTACTAAGGAAACTTAGCATTGTGTTCTACTTAAATTAATTTTAATAAACTTACAAAGTTACCTAGAGGTCCTCACTTTAATATATAATTTTATAATTTAATTTCATTAATTTTATTATTATTTACTATTATTATTATTATTATTATTATTATTTTTGGACAGAGTCTTCCTGTAGCTCCAGCTGGTCTGGAACTCAAGAGAGCCACCCACCTCTGCCTTCCAATTGCTGGTATTAAGGGCGTGCACCACCATGCCCAGGTCATTCACATCTTTGTGACTTCATCCATGAGCAGAGTTTGGATTAAATCCACCTCTACCCTCTTCCTCCTATGTCCTTCTCACCACCTTCTCAAATTAATGTCCCCTTTCTGTTATTATATATAACCTGTTGAGTCCAATTAATTTTGCCCATGAATCCATGAGTGTGGGACTTGAGCACCCTGTTGTGCTCATCCTTGAAAACCTCTGACTTTCCCTCCCTCAGCAGCCGTCTACTGACTGTAGCTCGTCAGCTAGGAGTGGGGCCTTGTGAGCCTTTCCCCAACCATGCGGGGATGTTGACTGGTGTGATGTTGGCACAGGGAACTGTAGCTGTTAGAATTCATGGATGTAACAACCGTATCATATTTTGCAGCAGTCCTCCCAGTCCTCTGGCTCTTACAGTATTTCTACCCCTCTTCCACAGTGTTCTCTAGGTGTATGGATTAAGTTAGACAAGTTCTATTTGAGGATGGGCGCTCATAATCACTTATTCTCTGCACTTTGACCAGATGTGGTTCTCTGTAATCATCTCCATCCACTGCAAAAAGAAACTACTTTGATGAGGGGTGACAACTACACTAATTTATAGGCAGGAAGATAAATATTTAGAAGGCAGTTGGATACTATACCAAATTAGCCAGTGGTAGTAGTAAGTTCTCCTATAGGGTCTGTCCTCTTCTAGCACCTGGCTCTTGGCTAGGTTTACAAAATCAGGCATAAGTTCCCTGCTGTTATATGGGCCTTAAATCCAATGGGACAGCTGTTTGTTACTCCTAAGATAGCAGTACCACTATTGCATCATTGAGCATATCTTGCCGGGTCATTTGTTGTTGTAGTTTGTAAGATTTAAAGCTAGGTGGGACAGCTGGTTACTTTTCTACCCCAGAGTCTGCATAGCTGCTTGTAGCACTCTGAGAGCCAGTCATGAGGCAGAAGGCTTCTAGGTCAGTACCAGCTTCATTTCCCTCAGTCCTGCAACCGAAGTGAAATATCTGGTATCTTTAGCAATAGACTCCTTCCTTCATGTTCTGGGAAACAACCAAGAGTGATGGCAATAGCCTGTAACGTAATAGGGTAACAACCTGGAAGGGTATTAACCCACCCCTGGCACTGTGCTTTTTGTTGGATAGTCTGTGGATTCTGTATTAAACACCCCTCCCAAAGTATGTAATTTTTGGAGGGGGGGTCTTTTCGAGACAGGGTCTCTCTGTAGCCCCAGCTGTCCTGGAACTCACTCTGTAGACCAGGCTGGCCTTGAACCCACAAAGATCCGCCTGCCTCTGCCTCCTGAGTGCTAGGATTAGAGGCGTGCGCCACCACGCCCGGCCTAAATGTGTATTTTTAAGGAAGCTTATAAATTAGTAGGTTTTCCCCGTGATTTTTTCAAACATCCTTATTGTTGTTTATTCCTCACCCAACCCTATTCTCCCTCTGCTTTGTCCTCTCCACTTCCCTCCTAGTTCCTCTTTCCCCCTTCATAGGTCGCTGTTTTAATATTCACCTCTCTAGAGCTCCTTCTCTATCCTCCCCCTATGATTCCTTTACTTTCCTGGCTTCTGTGGTTACTTCAGGTTACATATTCAAATCTAAAGATTCAGGACTAGGATCCACAGATAAGAGAGGTAATGCAGTGTTTGTCTTTCTGGGTCTAGGTTACCTCACTTTGTAATATTTTCTATTTCTATTTACCTGCAAATTTTATGATTTCTGGGTTTTTTTTGTTTGTTTTGTTTTTTTTACAGCTGAGTGCCATTGTATTATATGTATGCCATTTTTATTCATTCATCAATTGATGAATACCTTAGGCTATTTCAATTTCCTAGTTATTGGGAATAGAGCAGCAGTGATCCTGGGTGAGCATTATCTGTGCAATAGTATTTAGAGACCTTTGAATATATAGCTGAGAATGGCATAACTAGGTCTATTTCTAGCCCTTTGAGGAACCTCCAGACTCATGTCTGTAGTGGCTGCACTAGTTTGCAGTCCTACCAGCAGGGAATAAGGGTTTATCTTCACATCCTCACCAGTATTTATTGTCTTTTATTATTTTTTTCCTCCTCCTCTTCCTCCTCCTCCTCTTTTTTTCCTTTTGAGACAGGGTCTCCCTGTAGCCCCAGCTGCCCTGGAACTCACTGTATAGACCTGGTTGGTCTGAAGTAATAGATCTGCCTTTTTCTGCCTCCAGAGTGCTGGCACTAAAAGTGTATACTACCACACCCAGCTCTGTCCTTTGTTTTCCTAGTGTTAACCCTTGTGACTAGGGCAAGATGAAATCACAAAGCAATTTTACTAAGGATGTTAAACCTAAGGATGTTAGGTATTTCTTTTGAGAACCCTCTGTTCAGATCAAAGCCCATGTTTTAATTTTTGAGAGTTTCATACATGTGTAGAATGAAATAAATATCTATATGCCCCCCCCCCATTTGCTAATCATACTTGTAAGGGCCATCCACTGGAGCATGAGGAGCCTCCAGGTGGCAAATCATCAATAAAGGGATGATTCCCTCTCTTCAAGTAACTACTGCAGTAGTTCCTCAATGTGGGGTGGGGCTTGGAGACCATCCACCCCATCTATGCCAGGACTTAGTAATGCCCGTATTTTGATTGTGTTGATTTCCAGCTTAGTGGAATATAGGTTTTCAAAGTATGGCCTAATTTCTAAATCTCTTTGGTACCTGTTTAATGTGTCCCTGTTCATCTCTTAATTTTACTAATTTGGGTCTTTTTTGTTCATTTCAGATACGGGTTTGCTAATCTTTGCAGAGAAGCAGCTCTCTTCGTTTCATTGGCTTCTTGTATTTTTTGTTGTTTGTTTCTGTATCATTAATTTATGCTCTTGTGTTTATTATTTCTTTCCATCTACTGGTTTGGGGTTTGGTTTGTTCTTGTTTTTCCAGACTTTTAAAATGCATTATTATTTGCATTCTTTCTGAGTTTTCTTTTTTTATCAATAGGCACTTAGTGTTATAAATTTCCCTCTTAAGACTGCTTTCAGTTTACCCCAGAGGTCTTGGAAGGTTGTATTTTCATTTTCATTTAGTTCCAGGAATTTTAAATTTTCTTCCTTGATTTCTTCTTTGACCCATTCGGTAGTATGTTTAATCTCTGTGACTTTGTATAATAATTCCTAAAGGTTCTTTGGCTATTGATTGTATTGAGCTTTATTCCATTGTGGTCAGATATGTTACAACAAGTTATTTCAGATTTCCTGTATTTGTTAAGATTTGCTTTGTATGCTAATATGTGGTGATTTAGAGAAACTTCCATGGGCTGCTTAAAAGACTGTGTATTCCGGGCTGGAGAGATAGCCTAGCAGTTGAGAGCATTGACTGCTCTTGCAGAGGACCCGGGTTCGATCCCCAGCACCCACGTGGCAGCTAAGAACCGTATGTAATTCCAATTCCAGGAGAACTCCAGTTCCAGGGGAATATGACACCCTCCTCTCACCTCTGCAGCATTGCACGACACGGGTGCACAAACCTGCATGCAGACAGTACATTCATACACATCCAAAAAAAAATTTAAAAAAATTAAAAGAAAAAAGAATGTGTATTCCATAGTGTTTGAATAAAATAGTCTATAGATATCTATTAAGTTCATTTGATCTGTGATGTCATTTAGCTCGGGTGTTTCTCTGTTTATTTATTTATTTGTTTATTTATTTATTTTTTTGTCTGACTAACCAGTCCATTGGAGAAAACAAGGTACTGAAATCACCAACTATGTGTTTGGTTACTCTGTGGCTCTAGTTGCATTTTTTTATGAAACTGAGTGCTATGTTTTGTGTGTACATGTTTAGGATTATGTCTTCTTAGCTGATTGTTCCCTTGATCAGAATGAAGTGTCCTTTTTCATCTCTTGTATTTAATACTGGTTTGGAGTATATCTTACCATATAGAATGGCGACACCTGCTTGTCTCCTGGTCCTGTTTGCTTGGAATACATTTTCCTATCCTTTATCTCTAAAATGGTATCTCCCTTGAAGGCAAGATTTGTTTTTTGTAAACAACAAAAAAAGTGGATCTTGTTTCTTCTAGCCTGTGAGTTGGGGAGTTGAGGCCATCAGTGTTTAAAGTTCTGTTGAGAGGTATATGCTACTTGCTGTCATTTTGTTGCTATTTTGTGATTTGTATTCTTAGTTCTACTTGTATTCACAGTTATTGTAGAATCACTTGATTCCTTTCTGGAGCCTCCTCACTATGCTTGTTCTTCTCTTCAATCCAAACTGATTGCTTCCAGTGTTCTTTGCAGGGCTGGTTTGATGGATATGAATGTTATCAGCCTGGCATGGTGGTGCATGCCTTTAATCCCAGCACTTGTGAGTTTAAGGACAGCCTGGTCTACATAGTGAGTTCCAGGACAGCTGGGGCTAGAGGGAGACCCTGTCTCAAACCAAAAAGACAGTTTTGTTAGGTAAAGTAGTATGGATTGACATCTGTGGTCTTTTAGGACTTGAGTACAGCTCCAGACTCTTCTGGCTTTATATTTTCCTTTGAGAAGTCAGTTGGTGGGTTTGCCTTTGCATGTGACTTGTGGCTTTTCTCTTGTAGCTTTCAGTACCTGCTCTTTGTTCTGTGTATTTAATGTTTTGACTATAATATGACATGGGGATTTTCTTTTCTGGTTCTGTTTGGTATGCTGTATCTGAGTGAGCATGTCTTTTCTTAGCTTGGGGAATTTTCTTTTGTGGTTCTATTAAAGATCTGTTTCTATGCTGTTGACGTGGACTACTTCTCTTTCTGTGCCTATAATTCATAGATTGGCCTTTTCATGGTGTCCAAAGTTCTGGCATATTGCTTTTATGTATGTATATGCTTTTTTTTTAATTTATCATTTTCTTTGATTGAGTAGGTGCAGTTCCTCTACCTTGTGTTTTAGGTCTTGACTTTCTGTTTTCTAGCTGACGTGCTGACAAATCTTTCCACTGCATTTTCTAATTCAGTCTTTCATTTCCATCTTGAGTTCTCTGCAGGATTTCTCTTCGCTGAATTACCTTCTTAAATTCTGAATCATCTTCTTTATTGCATTTTCTTGCCCTTCAGTCAATTTTTTCACATCCTCTTAATTTCATCCAGGTGCTTATTCATTTTTTCTTTAAACCCTTGAATTCTTTGATTGTGTTTGTAAATAAATTCTGTGTCCAGAGGTTTATGTAGGTGGTTCTCACTGGAGAACATTTCTATAGAACTGGTGATCTTAAGGGGGACATATTGTCTTGTTTTCATATTGTTTGTGTTTTTGAAGTGGGATTTAGATATCTGGAGTTAGTTCGTTCCTTGTGTGTTTGATAGGAGAATGGGGGATTTGATTCTGTTTTTGCTGTTGCCCAAACTTGGTTGATTTTGGATCAAGTAGGATGAGCTTGCAACTCAGTCTTTCAAATACTTGGTGTTGATGTTTGAGTGGAGAGTGATTCCAGTTAAGTGGCTGCTGGTGGTTTGCTGGAGTGTTAGCACAACCTGTGTGGTTGTTTTGGTGAGGTCCCTGCAGTGATTGGTGCCAGGTTGAGGTATCTAAACACCAATGCATTTGTGGGACAATGCTTGGGAAAGGTTCTGGAGGGGGTGCAGAGCCAAAAGAACTTACCAATAGTGCCAGACTGGTGGCAGTTGGGGTGGGGTCCAGGGAGAAGTGGCCCAGGGTGGGCTCTGAGGAGACACACCAAGAAAATGCACTTGTTTCCCTCCTTGCTGGTCCTGTGTGTGCCTTCAACAGTGTTTCAATGCTAAGGGCATCAAACCTTCCTCTTAGCTTCTTCCCTCAACTGCCCGTCACACCCAAGCCCTCCCACCTTGTCTTGTGTGGAATTTTTATTCTTTTGGGGTTTGGGGATTTGTTGTTGTTTTCTTTTCCTGCTTACCTGAAGTCATCTTGAGATTATATCATGCTCCTGACAGATACATAAACTTAGCAAATGCTGTGAGTTAGACAAGCTTGAGAGTTAAAGAAATGAAGACAGGTAATGAAGCAATGTTTAAGTCAGGATGCAAGGGGTGAAAGGGGTATGGACAGTGAAGACTGGAAGAAAGTTCCTAACATAAGGGACAAAAGTTAGGAAAGTCCCAGAGTGGGCTGAGCCAGGGAGCTGACGGGAAGCCGGTGGGACAGCGTGTTACAGGATCAGGGCCTGAGCCACTCCAGAGGGACAGTGTGTTACAGGATCAGGGCCTGTGCCACTCCAGAGGGACAGCGTGTTACAGGATCAGGGCCTGAGCCACTCCAGAGGAAGCAGCACCCCTTTATAAATGAGTGACTTGACTGTGTTCAGAGCTTTTGAATAATGTCTTAAGAGTGCTAGAGCCAGTAAAGGGAAGTAAAAAGAATAATAACATGATTGTTTTTGAGCACTTAATCTAGCTATACAGGGAAAATTCACTGAGAGAAGGTAAGACTAGAAACAGGGATCAGACAGAGATTACTCGACTGGTATAGATAGCCAAATGGTGCTGGTGATTGATGCAAGAAGGAGACAAATGAATATAATAAGAAATGGAGCTATTGAAAATAGGCATGTGAGCCGGGCATGGTGGCTCACGCCTTTAATCCTAGCACTTGGGAGGTAGAGGCAGGTGGATCTCTGTGAGTTCAAGGCCAGCCTTATCTACAGAGCAAGTTCCAGGCCAGCTGGGGCTACAGGGAGACCCTGTCTCGAAAAAGACCAAAAAAAAAAAAAAAAAAAAAGAAAATAGGCATGTGTAGGTACAGTAAAGAGGAGTTGATGTATTGACCCTAGTGAATGTAGGAGAGGAAGATAGAGCAGTTCACCACAGTAATGAAGAGTGGCAGAAAAATAATCTCAGGAAGTTAGTGTCTGTGATGCATGGAGGGGGGCAGATAACCTAATAAGCTGACAAGTTAATTAATGTAAGAAAAGAATTGAGCTCCAGACAGCATTCAGGATTCTATGTTGTCAGTTCACAGACTACAATTAGAAGTTGGTTAAAATGGGAACTTGTAAACAATCTGCATAGAAGCCATTCAAAATGTATTTATGGTAAAATTTAATAGTTTATCTGTCAGAGACCACAGAAGATGAAAGTGAGTGATTCTTTTGAGAAATATGTTGGTATCTGTTTGCAATGTAGCTGTAGGGAAGCAAATCAAGGTGGGATGATAGGAACGTATTTTCTCTGGATCTTCCTTTCATGTTACACCCTGACCTATTTGTCACTTCACAGGAAGAGCCATGTGCGGCCTGCTGACATCTCCAGTGCTACTTTCTTTGCAGCCGTACCAAGTTGCTGCTCTTCCTTCATTTTGCATTACATAGTCTTTTGTACTTTATGAAGTAAATAGTAGCTTTTGTAGTTGAACCTAGAAAATGTCACTGTAATCATTGCAAAAGTAAGTTATTAAGAAATTACAGGGCCAGAGAGATGCAGCAGGTAAAGGTACCAGACAACCTGGGGTGGTCAGTCCCAGGACCCAGATGGTGGACAGAGTGCACCAGCTCTCGTAAATGGTCCTCTGATTTATACATACACACAAATTAATAAAAAAATTAATTACAAACATTTTAGAAAGCCTTTTCATTAACCTTTTTTGGACAGAATGGCAAAGAAGTACAATATGAAACTAATCTACAAAAAATCATTTCTGGAATTCTATGAAGAGAAGATTAAGAACAGTGAGAACAAACTGCTATTAAAGCGAATGCAGGCCCTGGAGGTGAGCATCTAGAAAAGGAGCCCAAATTCAAGGTGTGGTCACTTTGTTTGGTGTCTTGAGATCCTTTCTAGGTTCTTTAATGTTGTGTAGTTGGTTATAATCTGCAGGTTATAATTGCTGTAGACTCTCTGCTCCTAGGACAGAGCCTGCTACAGAAACCTTCAGGGTGTGCGTGTGCGTGTGCAGTGAAAACGTGGTGAGTGAGTGAGTGAGTGAGTGGTGCGCTTAACAAATTCTATTTTCTAGGTAGTACTACTCTAGAACATTTTTTTCAGCCTCAGAACTATTAGCATTATAGACTAGAAAATGAGTTGTTCTATGAGCCCTCTGACTTCCACATGCATATCTCACACATGCCGCATACATGAGTGTGTACATACACACACACACACACACACACACACACGCAGGAAAAAGGAAAAAAAAATGACAATAAAGTATACATTCATGAATCATTCTCTTAAAAGTCCCTTAGGACAACCTAGGTTTTAAAGTGGTTGCTGGGGATGGATAGATGGCCTAGCGGTTAAGAGCACTGACGCTCTTGCAGAGGACCCGGGTTTGATCCCCAGCACCCACATGGTGGCTAAGAACCGTCTATAACTCCAATTCCAGGAGAACTCCAGTTCCAGGGGAATCCGAGACCCTCTTCTGACCTCCACGGCATTGCACGACACGGGTGCACAAACCTACATGCAGACAGTACATTCATACACATACAAAAATAAATAAAAAAAAAAATTAAAGTGGTTGCTTTGGCCTGGTTTCTTGGAATATAAATTTCAAAATAAAAGTATGTCATAGTATCAAGATATATTACTTCAAATTAATTAAAAATAGTACTTGAAATAATTTAGAATACAGCTTTTTTTTTTCCTGGTACTTCAGATTCTTAAAAAAAAAAAAAAAAGGGAATCGCCTAGTTTTAGAAGTTATTAAAAAGCACATCTTCAGTTATCTTAAACAAGGTTCTCTGTTGACTTTTTCATTTGTGTTTCTTTTTTTGTCTTTTTGAGTCAGGATCTCCCCATAGCCCCAGCCGGCCTGGAATGCCTGTGTATACCAGGCTGGCCTGGTCTCTGCCTCCTGAGTGCTGGGATTAAAGGCGTGTGCCACCATGCCCGCATCATTTGTGTTTCTACTGGCTGTTTATGTGCCCATTGAGTTGCCATTTTGTTAATGATTAGTCCCGTTGATAATACTTTGTTTAACCTTTGGATGTTAACAGAAAAAAAAAACCTCTGAAGTCAGAAAGATGTGAATGTTTGGTGCTAAATAATCCTTGCTGAGGATTAAATTACGTAGTTCATTCCAGCTATAAATATTCCAAGATTATTTATGATAAATTTGACCCTAATAGCTTCTTTCAGAAAGAATTCCCTTCCTTTTTGCTTATTTGAAAAGTATGCAAAGGGCCTAGAGGGATGGGTCAGTGGTAAAAGAGCACTTCCTGCTCTTGTAGAGGACTAAGATTTGATTACCAGAACCCACATCAGGTGGTTCACAATGCCTGTAACTCCTGCTCCACGGGATCCAGTGCTTCGGCTGGTCTCCGCTGGCACCCACATGGGCACCCCCCACATGCACATAAACATATATAGATTCATGTACACATAAATAAAAATCTTTTAAAAATATATGTTTAGTCATGAAATAATAGGATTAGTCTTACCATTTTACTGATTTTACTATGTCAAGCTGCATGTTATAAATATCAATGGACTTTCTAACTTGAATTTTCATTTGCTTCCTTAGCCATATCCTGCAAGTGATAATTCTAAGCTTGCGTCTGAAAAGGTGGGTGACTACTCACATGCAGCAGAGTACATGAAGAACAGTCAAGTAAGGCTACCTCTGGTAAGTTCTCAGCTCTGAAAGTTTTTTAGGAAAGTAAGAAAAACAAGCATGCATTGCATGGAGATTGAGGAGATTATTTCACTGTTCACAATATTTGGCTTCACTAAATTTTTGGGGTGATAATCTGTTCCCCTAAGTTAGGATGACTTAAATATTTTATTGATTCTTTGAGACCCCCTGAATATTGATCATATTCAGACCTCCTCTCCCCTATCTCTTACCCCACCTAACTAACCCTGACTTCCTGTCCTCTGTTATCTACCTATCATTTAATTAATTAATTAATTAATTTTGAGACAGGGTCTCCCTATATCCCCAGCTGGCTTGGAACTCACTCTGTGGCCTTGAACTCACAGAGATCCGCCTGCTTCTGCCTCCCTAGTGCTAGGATTAAAGGCGTGTGCCACCATGCCTTGTTTAAAGACGGTTCTTAGCCCCCATGTGGGTGCTGGGAATCAAACCCCAGTCTTCTACAAGAGCAGTCCTCCCTCTTAACCACTAAGCCATCTCTCTAGCCCCAGTTATTTTAAGGTCTGTGGAGTATCATGACTTTTGATGCCAGGGAACAAAAAGTGTAGTTTGTTTCGGTGACTAGCATGACAAGCTTTTTCTGAGGCAGTTAAGGGTAGGGAAAGGTCATAGGCTTCGCCAGCGAGATTCTTTGCTAATTCCATGTTCCAGAGATAGAATTCAGAGCTCCATGAACCTAGAGAGTGAAAGAAAATTGTATTTTCTTTTGTCTATTCTTGATGAGAGTTCACAGTTTAAAATTTTTTACCTGTTTTTTAATGTGTATGAGTGTTTTGTTTTCATGTGTGTAAGTGTACCTGTGTTGTGTAATGCCTGAAAAGGCCAGAAGCTGGAGTTACAGATGGTTGTTAGCTGCCATGTGTTCATTGGGAACCACACACAGGTCTTTTTTATTTATTTATTTATTTATTATTTATTTATTTATTTATTTATTTAATATATATTTTGTACAAGATTATCAAATCTAGACTCGTGTTCCCCACCCTATCCCCCCACCCCACCAGAGCTCATGAATTCTGCCAAACATGCTTTTCATCTCTTTCTTGGACTTTCTCGATATTCTCCATGTGGAAGTTGACTGTTTTGAGTAGAAGTTCACTGTTTCAGTCAGTTCTTTGATGCAGTCCTTTCTGTTGTTGTTGTTGTTGTTTCTAATATGCATCACTCCCAACTGCTTGGACAAAAGCTTAAGGGGCCGTGCACAAGAAATACTTACAACTAGATAATTGGCACTAGCATCCACAGATGAGGGATACCATTCATCGTTTGTTTTTCTGGGACTGTGGTTACTTCAAGCAACATGATGTCTTCTAGCTCAGGCCATTTTCCTGCAAAGCTCATGAGTCATTTTCTTTTACTACTGCTGCATAGAACGCCATTGTGTAAGATGTACCAATTTTCTCTATCACTTGTCAATTGAGGGGTATTTGGGGTTGGTTCCAGCTCCTTGCTATGTGAAGAGAGCTGAAATAAATATGGCCTTGAATGTATCTCTGCAGTGGTGAGTCGTGTGGGTAACATGCCTGGGATTGGTATGCTGGGGTCGGTGGCCAAGTTCATTCCAGTCTTTCACTGTTTCCATAGTGGCTGTACTGAGTTTAATTCCCCCACCAGATGGATGAGTGTTCCCCTTTCCCCATAACCTCTGCATCATACTTGGTCATCATTTGTTTTCTTGATCCTAGCCAGTCTATTGGGGTAAGATGATATCCTTTAAAGTGGTTTGATTTGCATTTCCTTAAGATTAGTGATGTTGAACGCTTGTTTTTTTTTTTTTTTTTATGAGGCTATTGCGTAGGCATTTCATACATCATTTTCCATGCAGTTGTTGGCAATATTTCCCCCTTCCCTTCCCCCAGCCCACCCCCCCCCACCCCACCCAGTCATGCTTTCTGCCAAAACTGTCCTGCACGTTTTCTCAGTTTTTTTTTTTTCCATTTTTTAGCATAAGTATAATTTAGAGTACAAACATCCCTTAAGGTGTTTCTTCTCAGTCGCAGCCATCTCTAATTCCTCACTTGTGAAGTCTGTCAGCTCTTTGCTTCATCTATGGAGTGGTCATTTGTTTTCCTTCTTTGTTTTTTGAGTAGTTTATATTTTTGGAAATCAATGCTTTGTCAGATGTATCTGGCAGTGAAGGTTTCCTCCCATCTGTGGGATTTCCTCACATCCTTGTTTCTTTTTGATGTACAGAAGCTTTTGAGTTTAATAAATGAGTCCCATTGTCAATTGTCGACCTTAATTTTTCTTGCGCAGGCTGCTGTCTGATTAGGAAAGTCTTTTTTCCTAGCCTTGTCTTGTAGTCGGCTGCCCAACTTTTTCTTCTATTGCCTCAGAGTTGGGGTTTCACGTTTGAGGTCTTGATCCACTGGAGTTGACTTTGTACAGGGCGAGAGGTAAGGGGTTTAATTTCATTCTTCTACAAGGTGTGATCCATTTTGCATAACACCACTTCTGCTGAAGATGCGTGTCTTTCTCTCCATTGTGGTCTCTTGGCCCCCTTGTCAAATTGAGATGGCTGAAAATTGTATAGTGTTCAAGTTTGGATCTTCGGTTTATTTCATTGGTCTACGGGTCTTTTTCTTGTGCCAGTACCAGGCTGTTTTTTGTATGACTATAGCCCTGCAAGTACAGTGTGAAGTCTGGTATAGAGATCCCCCCCCCCCCCGGTGTTGCTCTTTTCACTCAGGGTGTTTGCTATTGGGGGTCTTTTGTTTTTTCCAGATGAAATTAAAGGACTTTTTTTTCCAAGCCTGTGAAGAAACCTGGGGATTTAATGGGGATTTCATATAAATCTATAACAAGAGTTTTGGTAGAATGGACATTTTTACAATGTTAATTTTCCCAATCCATGAGCATGGGAGGTTTTTCCATCTTCTGATGTCTTCTTCAATTTCTTTCTTTAAGGGTTTAAAATTTTTGTTGTAGAGATCTTTGGTGTCTTTGGTTAGCAAACACAGGTCTTTCATCCAGAGCTCTTAACCACTGAGGCATCTCTCCAGCCGTGAAAGTTCACATTTTTTTTTTTTTAATTTAAGATGTGACCAACTATAGCTGTTTCACTGGAGATTACAGACAGTTTTAGAGCACATTTCTGCTAAGGTCCTAGATACTGTTCATACTCCTCATTTCTTCAAAATTACTGCAGGTCCAAGGACTGCAGCTAGATTTTACAAGTCAATATATGGTCTCTGTGTTACCGTACATGTGTTACCGTACTGAAATGTTGTTTAATGGTTTTTGTAATTGCAATTTATTTTATGATAGGTACTTTGTGATTCCTTAGGAAAAACACAAAATGATAAACTTCATTTTCTAAGTTAAATGTTCTGGGTAGATACTTTTTCTAGTTACATACACACACACACACACACACACACACACACACACACACACAGACCTACCCTCATTTTGCAAATTGACTTTTTTTAAACTAATTTTTAAAATTCTTATTATTTCTATGTGTATGAGTAGTATTGCCTGCATGTGTGTAAATGTGCCTGCGTCAGAATAAGGCATTGCATCCCCTGGAACTGGAGTTACAGATGGTGTTAGCTGCTGTGTTGGTGCTGGGAATTGAACCTTCGTCCTCCACAAGAACAGCCAGTGCTCTTAACCACTGTGCCATCTCTCCAGCCTCCATGTTGACTTTTTTTCCAGGCTAATCTCATTGATTTCATGTAGATGTCTGTATCATAATACTATGTACATTGAATGAATGTGTCTTTATGGTAAAGTTGGGGTTTTGACTCTCTCTCCTTTTAGATAAGCATGTGTTTACTTTCATATTGCATCTAATGTTTTCTTTGTTCTATAATTTTAGGGAACCCTAAGTAAATCAGAATGGGAGGCTACAAGTGAGTATATCATCCACCTAATTGATGATTTCAGAGATTCTTTTGAAAGGATCATTAAAACTTGAACATTTTTGAGTTTTTCTATATTTTAAGTTGTAGTTACACTGATGTATTCAGGTGCACATAGATCTCCATATATATCTAATTTCCCTTTCCTCCACATCTGTGTAGTGATGGGAGGAAATGCTGCAGGCTGTTACTCAGCATACACAGACATTTCCATTGATACACAGACATTTCCATCGCCTCCTTGTTCAGAAGAGCTGTCTCTGATGCCTCTCCTCAGAGTTCTGTTGAACTTTTTGGCTTATGGGTACTTCCTTGGATTTTACTTAATTTGGCCACTCTGATGTTGACAGTGAAGGCAGACTTAGAACACTTAGCAAAACAGAGTAAGCAGGGCCATCGTGGTCCCTGTGGAGCATGTGAGTAGAAACTGCTGTTACATGAATACATTCTAACATAACACTCATTTCTTTAGAGAGTCCACAGTCCTGTACTTCCTCAGCAGAGTGGTGGGGAGGATTTCAGCTGCCAGATCCTTAGTGTTAAGAACAACTTGGATGTCTTGAGACCTTAAACATGGTTTCTTCTGTCTCTTTAAATGTTTGTTTATTGTGTTGAAGGTGGAATTTTCTTCTGTCTCTTTAAATGTTTGTTGATTGTGTTGAAGGTGGAATTCTCAAGCTGTGTAACAAATTTGAGTATTCACTTACTAAGAATTCTATGTGAGGACTTTAGGGAGTTAAAAAAACAAGTCTGCCTTCTAGTATTTAGTGGAAGAAACATACAAATAAATGTACTGCCAGGCGATTTAAGTGCTAAACAGGGGGAGAGTCAATAGGATTTAAGGAAGGCTACTACAATCTGAGAAGTACTAGTAGGTTATCATTATCCTATGTTAAACTTTTATCTGGTACTGTTATAAACTTGCCATCCATTACAATTCACTTAGTCCTCACAAGTGTTTATGAGTGTACTGCTATTTGTAATGCCTTCACAAATAAGAATGCAGTTAAGGAACTTGGCTAAGATCACAGATGATTCATCTATGGCTGAGTTTCTAGTCTCTTAACCACAGCCTCATAAAATCCTTACTATGGACAGGACTTGTTGAGTTTCAAATTATGTCTCTAAATCAGACTCCTGTGTCTTAGTGGTGTTAAATGACCATTAGTAGATAATTGTTTTGAAATAAATGATCTTGTATCTACCTGAATAGAACTCAAACAGTAGAACTTTCAAAATTATTGTCCTTCTTCCTCAGAGCTGCTTGAGAGTGTTTTCCCTGATATAAGACACTAACTCTCACTTTTGTTTTACTTCCTCTTAGGTATTTACTTGGTGTTTGCCTTTGAGAAACAGCAGTGAGCACCTATTCCCCTCAAAGCAGCACTCCATCCTGCAGACTGGACAGCCTGTCGCAGATAGATTTGACAGCCGTGTGTTTATTATAATAAGAAATGTGTAGAATGCTGTCAGAAACTACAGTATATATATATATATATTTAACGTTTACTGCCTGTGACAGGTCAACATTGTGTGTGTATATTTGAGAATGAGTCAGGTCTTTGTCTTTGAAAGTCCATTTTAAGTAAATAGTGTTCTAAGAATTTTCTTTCCCTCTACTGCCATAAAAGCTGTAACAAGGCTTGTCAGAGCAGTGGACCTCTCCACAGTGTTGTGATTTGTTGAGTGAGTTTACAGAGCTGAACTTACTGCAGCTGTAAAATTGGCAAAAGAGCATACTGATTTGCCTGTGTTTTGTTACATAGTGTTTCTCAAGGTTAAATGGATTATGTTCTGTACATTTGGATATGTTTAGTATATATTGCTAAAGTTATAAGATTTAAAATTTGATTTCAGATTGTCATTACAAGTTACCTGACTAGAATTTTACTGCATTTCAATAAAGTAACTATTTGCTAATATACCACAATTCTGAGACTCTTTAGCGTATTTGAGATGGCAGCATAAAATTATTTTGGAATGGTTTGGCTTTCTCCTAAGAATTTACCATAGCAATTCATATATCTAGTTATTGAGATTGTAATTATATGTATTTAACTTTCTTCATTGAAGAATGATGCCGTAGTTCTATTTTCTTAAGATTGGTGATTATCATAATTCTGTTAAATAATTCCTTTAAATATATACACTTGAGAATCACACTTCAAATTAATCCTCAATGATAATAGAACTCAGCTACTGATGCTGTTACCCTTTCTCATCCCAAACAAGCAACACTGGTACTTCACCTAGCAGAATCACCACTCCCTACTTCTGTAGGTGGTGGTCATTACCATAGCAGCCTTCTAAAAATTTACTTGATTGTTCAGAACCATTATTATTTTTTATATCATTTTATTTATTTTATGTGTATGAGAGTATTCCCTGTATGTGTGTATGTGCACCTGTGTCATGCAGTGCCCACAGAGGTCAGAAGAGGAAGTCAGATTCCCCTGGAACTGGAGTTTCGAATAGCTGTTAGCCTTCGTGTGGGTGCTAGAAATTGAACCCAGGTCCTATGCAAGAGCAGCCAGTGCTCTTAACCACTGAGCCATCTCCCCTCAGAGCTGATTCCTCTTATATTACATTTAGGAAATTTGCTAAGTTGTAGATATACTGAGAAACTTAAGACCAAATACAATTATATATTCTTTTTAAAATCATCATTTAAAGGGCAATTTACAATGGTGTTACTTTCTATAAAAATTTGGAGTATTTGCTTTAAACACAGTCTCAGTTTATATATATATATATATTTTTTTTTTTTTTCATTGTTTACGGTATTAGAGAATAGCAAATGTTTTAGCAAGGAAACACAAATTTCTTCCTTCAGTAGTCTGTCAATTTTAGAAAAGTTAAGTCTTTGTTTTAGTGATGCGTTATCATAAGTAACTTGGGAAATTAACAGTAGTACATCTGACTGGTGGCTGCCACTGGCTGAGACAGTTTTGTGAGCATACTTGTGCAGGGACAGGAGGTGGGGAGGAAAGCTCTTGCTGTTAGAAATTTAGGGTCATTTTAGTACTGAGGAAATGTCACCAAGTACTTGCTTGGCAAGTAGAGAGAGCTTTGTTGTAACTCCTGATCTTAGTAGTTAATACATGTATTTTGGTCTCTCTGCCCTTTCTGTTCCATTCCATGGTAATTTTCAGTGTAGAAGAATCCCCCAAAGGGTGAAGTAATTGGTGGCAATACAAAGCAGCAAGAAGATAAGAGGGGGGTCGTGAAGACCTTCACTGAGGGACCAGAGAGAGCTGGCTTGGGTCTGAGGAGGGTTCTGGGTGTTGTAGTTGCTGTTGTAAATAAAGGAGATCTCCCATGAGGCCACCATCTTACCAGAAATGGTTCAGGCAGCTGCCCCTCTCCTAATGCTAGCAGCTTCCCCTCTCCTAATGCTAGCAGCTGCCCCTCTCCTAATGCTAGCAGCTGCCCCTCTCCTAATGCTAGCAGCTGCCCCTCTCCTAATGCTAGCAGCTGCCCCTCTCCTAATGCTAGCAGCTGCCCCTCTCCTAATGCTAGCAGCTGCCCCTCTCCTAATGCTAGCAGCTGCTGTTTTTCCTCCATTCTCTCACCTCCGTTGAAGTTAAGTGACTCGAGATGAATTCTTGGAAACAAGAATGGGAAGGCAGCCTTGTCCCACTGTTCCATCACCAAACAGAACTTCTTCCTGCACACTTGGCACCTAAATATTTAGTTTTGTTGGGACTTGCGGTACTGGATAAGAGGCCTGGCTTCTCTGTTACAGGATTCAGGAAGAGTACCTGAGCTGAACTTGGTCACGAGGGTGGTTCTCTGGAGCTGACCAGGACACTCCTAGATCTGCCACACAGTGCATCCTCTAACATTGTGTCTCAAAATGGAGATCAGGCCTAGAGAGATGGCTCAGCAGTTGAGTGCTTGCTACTCTTTCAGAGGACTGGAGTTCTATTCCTAGCACCCGCACTGGCAGTTGTGAAACTGCCTGTCACCGCAATTCCAGATGATCCAGTGCACTTTTCTGGCCTCCTTAAGCTCCCACACACGTCTCACACACACACACACACACACACACACACACACACACGCACGCACACCCCTCTTTAGACATGAAAATGAATCCGGCTATTTGTTAGAATGACACAACTTGAACTGAAGGTATTTGGCTTGGAGACATGGCTGCTTTGTGCTATGATCTAAAATGCTACCAGATAATTACTTGGGCATAGAATTTCCTCGGGGAAAAGCTCCAGCTCCAGCTCCAGCCACTACAGTGTTGATAGAGAATCTAAGGCAGTTTAGCAGTTGGTCTCTACCTACAGTAGTATCCTGTATAGCAAGCCTGCCAGAGCTGATTCAAGCACCACCGGGTTGGGCCTTCAGTGCCCCTGAGTACTTCAGAGACTGCTTCTAGCAGGACTCCTAACACTGCCCAGAGAAGGCACCAACTGAGAGAGCCACCGAAGACTAATGGGCCTGTGTGCTGACTGCAAGGCAGAGGACACAGGTTTACTGACAACCAAAGCAGCATGTTAACACTCCCACTCTACTGTGGGCCTGGCCTCCAGTTGCACTCTCCATACTTCGAAGGGTGTCAGCAGGTGAGTCTTGCAGTAGATGGTATTAGCTATTGGGGTGTCCTTACTCGGGTACATTAAACTAGATCTCAATGGTGTGGGGACCTGGTTCTGCGTAAACAGATTTGTAGAGTCTACACACTAACGGGCTCGTATGCTTTCAAAACTATTGTGTACAACAGAATGACCAGAAGAAGATAATGAGATACTGCTTTAGTTTGGTTTAAGGAGGCAGGCTTAACTAGGCAGTATTGTCTACTGAAGTGTCACATAGGCACAGCAGAGATTTTTCACAGGCAGAGCATCCATATGAATTTATACTGCTGACAACTCCCAACTGCAACAACATCTAGTTCTAAGAGCAAAAAATTTTTTTTCTGGTTTGGGATGTTATGTGAATGGAATTTAACCTGTTTTTCGGCTTTTGCTCAGCAGTGTTTATGAGATTTTTACTCGCAGTCCTTGCATGATTCAATCTCATGATTGTACAGTATTCCATTGTGTGAATAAACAACATAGTGTTTATACAATGGGTGTTTGGTTTATTTCTAGCTCGAGAGCTATTAACGCTACCAGTTACTCTAGTAGGTGAGCTGTTGGACTCCTAGGAGTAGGTTTCAGGGACATGGTAATTCCACCATGTTCAGATTTATTGGCTACTTCCCCAAAACTTTTCAGAGGTCAGTTATCCTACGTTCTTGATAATGCCAGTGTTTTTTTTTTTTTTTTCACTTTATCTGTAGTGCTACCCATGGCTTTAGTTTGTATTAAACTGATTATTAACAGATGGAGCAGTTTTCATCGGTATGTTGGCATTAGACTCACATAGCATTTTCTGTTGTATTGACTGTCTTTGGATTTTAAAAATGTTTCCATCTGTTCTAGTATCACAATGTGGTTGGTTGGTGGAAAATGTTCTTAATGTAGAATAATTCATTGTTCTTTATAATGGGCACATAAATATTTTCCCTATTCTGAAGTCACATGCTGTTCTAGAATCCTTTCTCAAAGAATCTTTTTTTTCGACGTTGAAATAAAAAAAAACCCAAAGGGTTGATTTTGCTAATAGTGTGGGGTAGAATCCAAGAAAGAAAATTTTCCCATGAATTTACGCCTGTTCCAGCCTAATTTATTAAGAAAAATAGTCCCGGCCTGGCGTGGTGGCGCACACCTTTAATCCTAGCACTTCGGAGGCAGAGGCAGGCAGATCTTCGTGAGTTCAAGGCCAGCCTGGTCTACAGAGTGAGTTCCAGGACAGCTCGGACTACAGGGAGACCCTGTCTCGAAAAAACAAACAAACAAAAAGTCCCATCTTTGCTTTACCACTTTTAATAAACCTTTGCCATATACAAGGTGATCACATCTGGAGATGTTTCTGCATTCTATTTCCACTTGGTCAGCTTGTTAATCCTTGAACCAGTCAGTATTCCATCATCTTTTAAAATATATATTTTATTATTTTGTGTGAGTGTGTGTATGGAACACCCATGCTGCCAGTGGAGGCCAGAAGAGTGTTCCTTGGTGGTTCTTGGCTGCCATTGCCTTATGTGTCATTTGATGTCCTACTCTGTTGCCCAAGCTGGTCTTAAAATCCTGTATTCCTCCATTTCTTGACTAGCATTAGGTACATGCCACCACATCCACTGTGTTTGTGTGTGTGTATGTGTGTGTGTGTGTGTGTGTGTGTGTGTGTGTGTGTGTGTGAGAGAGAGAGAGAGAGAGAGAGAGAGAGAGAGAGAGAGAGCTGTGTGTTGAGCTTGGGGCTTTGTGCATGCTAGGGAAACATTCTATTACTAAGCTACATCACCAACTCCTTATGAATTGGGGAGTCACCTACTACACGGGGAAATTTTAATGTGTCCTGTAGGAATGAAACTGCCTGGCTCAAGGCAAGGACCTGTAAACCTGTCCCATAGAACCTCTGAGTTATCTGATATCTCTGTGGGCAGTCAGTTGTCTCTGAATTATCTATAGCTCCGGAAGGTTGGGATATTGCAGTGTTTTCTTGCCTCATCTATCTCTGCAAAGTTTCAGAACCGCTGGCCCCTTCCCTTGAGGTATTGAGCAAAAATGTCACCTTTAGTTTACTGGTTGCACAAACAGGAGCTCTGCAGCCCCCCAGTAGGAGCCAAGGTGGCTCACCCTTCCCTTCCACCTGCCCCCCACTTCCTTGCCCAGAGCACAGTAGCCTTTAGTATATAAACACACTGCTGGCATGAATAAATGAGTCTATCTCCTGTACTTTCTCTGAGTTTGTGTCTTTCTTTTCCTGTCCGGTAACTTTCCTGTGGTCCCTTCCCCTCTCCTTACCAGAGCTCAGCTTAGGAATGGTGCCTCCAAAGCTTGCAGCATAGTAGAACTGCCAGCCTGGTTGTAGGAGGGAAGAATATTAAGTGGATTGCGGCCACCTGTGACCAAAGGACCAATGGATGATAAAAATGACCGACAATGTCCCTCTCCCAACTCTTTAAACTGCTTCTAGAGTTTTTGTTTTGTTTTTTGACAGTTTCATACATTTATATAATAAATGTCAGTTTTCATTCCCTCATTCCCCTCTAATGTCTATCTCACTCTCCCACTGAAACCCTTCTTTCCAAAAAGTCTCTTTTCTTACTTCATGTCTAATTTGTGTGCATGTGTGACCCACTGAGTTTAATTAGAGGGTCTTCCCAAACTTGGATGGAAGGTTACTAACCAGAACAAAGGCAACTTATTACTGGCCATATACTTCCCCCAACAACTGTTAACTGCTAATAGTCTCTTGGGAAGGCTGGGTCCTCCTGAACCCCTCCCTGGTCCATGGTAAAATGTTGAGGGGCCCAATCATTTGTAGGTCTTGTGCAAATAGCCACAGCTGCATTGAATTCAGGAGTATAACAGCTATATCATGTCTTTAAAAATATTTTCATTATTGCATATACAGAATGTTCCCTGAGCCTCTGGAGATGGTGATATATCTGTCACAATTAGGTCTGAGCACTCCACCATTAATTATTCTGAATACTTGGCCAGCTGCTTTGGCATTAACCACTGCCCAGCACAATAAGCAGCTTCTGGGGCTGGAGAGATGGCTCAGCAGTTAAGAGCACCCACTGTTCTTGCAGAGGACCTGATTTTGATTCCCAGTACCCACATGACAGCTAAGAACCTTCTTTAAGCCCTGTGTGGTGGCACACTCCTTTAATCCTAGAACTCTGGAGGTAAAGACAGGCAGATCTCTGTGAGTTCAAGGCCAGCCTGGTCTACAGAGTTCCAGGCCAGCTGGGGCTATAGACCTGTCTCAAAAACAAAAACAAAACAAAACCAAAAAAAACCCAAAAAACTTCACAATAAGCAGCTTCTCCAATGTATATTGGGCACAGCACTAATCTTTAGGTAAACAGGATTTAGAACACAATGTGATATGGCCATTTAGTAAACAATAGTAATAGGTTTCCTCCTAGGGTCTATGACCTTCCAGCCCAGTTTATAGAACCAGGATTGAGTTCCTGTGGAACAAACCTCAGATTCATTCAGAAAGTGATTGGTTACCCCCATAGGTTATTCCACTACTGCATTAAAATGAACGTCTTGTCTGGCAGGTCATTATTGTAGCTTGCAAGGTTTGCAGCTAGGTAAGACTGATGACTTTCCCAACCCTGAATAGCGCCTTCTGGCCTATAAAGTCTAGGCAGTAGGGAGCTTCCAGTTTGGCTCCAGCTTGATTTCTTCATATCCTTTGACTAAAGTATGCCATGTCTTTGGCAATAGGGTATGTCTATAAAGTTCAGGTGGGCAACCAAGAGCAATGGCCATAGTATTTGTTGTTTTGGGGGCCTCTGGGACCTTCCTGACTAACAACTCACAGGACAGTATCCCACACTCAGACCTGGAATTTTTGTTGAATACCCCATGGCATTTTGAAGGAACAATATCAATGGATGGTAACATCAAATTCTTATCTTTTTTAGATCATATTTTATTTTTTTATTAATATTATTTCTGTATGTGTATGAATGTACTGTCTGCATGCAAGTTTGTGCACCCGTGTCGTGCAATGCCGTGGAGGTCAGAAGAGGGTGTCAGATTCCCCTGGAACTGGAGTTCTCCTGGAATTGGAGTTTCAGACGGTTCTCGGCCGCCATGTGGGTGCTGGGGATCGAACCCAGGTCCTCTGCAAGAGTGGTCGGCGCTCTTAACCGCTAGGCCATCTCTCCAGCCCTAGATCATATTTTAAAATAAGCTTATAAAATGGTGTGTTTTCTTGTGGCTTTTTCATATAGTGTTAGTTTTGGTTAGCCATCTCTTACCCTCCCTCCTTTCTATGCTCCCACCTTCATCCCTGCTTAGTTAGATCTTTCTATTCCCATTATTCTTGTGTTCCACCTTCATGTCCAACCCTACCTCCAGTGGCCCCTTTTTGACCTTTATCAGCCCTTAGAGTTAAACATGCTACTCTGTAAACATTCATAGCATCCACGTACGAGGAAGAACTTGTGCCATGTGTCTTTCTGGGCATGGGTTACCTTAGTATTTTCCTGAAGATTTCATCATTTCTTTACTGACAAAGTTCCATTTTGTACATGTACCACATTTTCATTATCTATTGATGGACATCTGGCCTGGTTCCATTTCCTCACTATTCTGAATTGAGTCACAATGCACATGAAGTTCAGATACTTCTGTTGTTAGTATATAGTCTTTTGTGTACATGTCCAGGAATGGTATAGTAGTTTCAGAGTTTCAGGACTAACACTAGGGTCTTTGAGCCATTTGGAATTGATTTTTGTGCAGGTTAGGAGCTAAGGACTGTCTTCAATAGTTTTGGTTTCTTTGACAAAAATCAGGTGGCTGTAGCTGCGTGGACTTGCATATTGATTCTCTATTCCATTGATTAATGGATCTTTTTTCTACTTGTGGTGTACTGAGAAGAGGTCTCTTGGACTGTGATGCAGCTGTTTTTGTGGCACCCCTGCTCCTGTAAGTAACCCCTCACTCATAGTTTCCTTAGTAACCCCAATAAACATTCATTGGTTCACCAATGGGTTTTGGTGTAATTATTTCTTTGATCTTTTATAGGTTCCCTTTCTGAGATGAACAGACGTGTATGTGTGTTTCTCCCCAGAATAAGTTGGTCATATAACACAGGTCTGTGGGTATAAACCAGTATTTAGACAACAGTTTACATACTCATTTAGTAAGACTTTAGGAATGGATTCTCCCATAGAGCCTATGATCTTCCTAGCCTAGGATAGGTTTTTTTTTTAACACATTTACAGTACCTGATATTTTTTATTCACCCCCTAGATCCATTCAGGAAATGACTGAGTACCTCTGGAACATCCATGCTACTATTGCCCCTTTAGGCATATCTTGGCCTATGGGTCAGTACTGTAGCACACATAGTCCACAGCTGGGCTATATCGTTTATGACTTTTCTCCCCTAGTAGACTGTAAAGCACCTTCCAATGTACAGAGCTTAGTCAGCAGGCAAGAAGCGTCCAGCTCAGTTCCAGCTTTCTTTTGGGGTCTTATATCCAAAGTTTGTGTTGTCTTCAGTAATAGGGATTTTGCCATCTGATTCTGTTGGACAACCAAGAGGAGTGGAAATAGACTGCATTGGGGCTGGAGAGATGGCTCAGTGGTTAAGAGGACTGGTTGTTCTTGCAGAGGACCAGGGTTTGATTCTCAGCACCCACATGGCAGCTAACAACCATCTGGAACTTGAGTTCCAGGGGATCAGACTCCCTCTTCTGACCTCTGCAGGTATTATACCACATGAGTGCAAAACTACCTACATGCAAGCAATTACACTCATACACAGAAAATAAAAATAAAATATTTTCAAAAATAGCATGCAAAAAAAAAAAAGGCTACCATATTTTGGATGTTTCTGAAGACTCCCTGGTTAGCAAATCATGGGGCCTATTTATCTTTGACTGTGAACTTGACATATTCTAGAATCATCTAAGAGGAAAACCTTGAGTAAGGAATTACCTAGGTCAGACTGGCCTGCAGGCAGGCCTGTGGGGACCATCTTAATTTCCTACGGAGGAGGGCTCACCTCACTGTAGGCAGCATCCTTCCTACACAGGTCCTGGGCAGTAAAAGAAATCTAGCTAAGCACATGCCTGAGCAAGCCAGTAAGCAGCGGTCCTCCATGTTTTTTGCTTCAAGTTCCTACTTGAGTTCCTACTCCAACTTCTCTCAATGATGGACTGCAAACTAGAATTATAAGATAACTAAATCATGCCCAAATTGCTTTTGGTCATGATATTCATTGTATTAGTCACTTTTCTGTTGCTGTGATAAAGCACTATGACCAAGGAACTTATAAAAGGAAGAGTTTATTCGAGCTTACGATTGACGGTTCCAGGGAATTAGAGTCCATTGTGGCGGGAGGCATGGCGGCTGGATCTGGAGCAGCAAGCCGAGGGTCACATCTCGAAAAGAGCACAGGAAGCAGAGAGAGGGCGACTGGAGACCACGAGGCTTGTTAAACTCACTTAGCCTGCCCCCAATAACGTACTTCCTCTAGCATGGCCACACCTTCTAAGACCTCCAAAAACAGTGCTACCAACTGGAGACAAATGTCTGAATACTTACAGCCTATGGGGGGCAGTCATTCAAACCACCACATTCCACTCCCTGGCCCCCATAGGCTCCTGACCATATAAAATGCAAAATGCATTTAGTCCAACCTTCAAAGTCCCCATACTCTTTACCAGTTTCAATGCCATTCAAAAGTCTACAGTCCAAAGTCTCTTCTGTGGCCAATCTCTTAACTGTAAGCTCCTGTAAAATCAAAAGACAAATTACATACTCCCAACATACAGTGGAACTGAATACACATTCCCACCCCAAAAGGGAGGAATAGAGGCATAGTGAGGAAATACTGGACCAAAACAAGACCGAAAACCAGCAGGGCAAACACCAAGTCCAGTAGCTCCACATGCAACTTCTGGGACTTGACTTCCAAAGGGCTTAGATGGCTCAGCTCTTCCAGCTTTGCTTGCAACATACATCTCTTTCTTAGGCTGGTACCACTCCCTGTATGCAGCTCTCCTCAGCAAATATCTCACAGGTCTAGCATCTCGAAAGTCTTCTTGGGGTCTCCGCTGCCAACCAGGCTTCATATTCACAGCTTCACGCAATGACCTCTCAGGGCCTTCTTTATTCAGGGACACCCCTGCTGCACTCTGCCTGACCTTGGCAGCTCTCTGAAACCGTGGAAGAAGAACTGATGACCCCTTCACTCTTGCAAACTTCATGCCTCTAAAGCCAGCACCACGTGAATGAAATTACCGAATCTGGCTGCAAGTTCGGGATGGAATCTCTCCTACTTTAACCACATTTGCAATTTTTCTCTGCCCTGGACTTGTTGGATAGAAAACGCTTTCAGTATTTCCTTTCAAATAAGGCTGGAGATTAGCTGGGTGTGGTCTTGCCCTGAAGGTCCTGATTCTTTTGTTTTAACTTGTAATTCTCCAGGCCTCTCCTTACTCACTTTATCTCCTTATTGAAAGGAGCTTCTCCTTCACAAACCTTGGCCACACCTTTAATCTTCCTAGTGTACTTTTCAGATCCAAACTGTACATTCTGCATTTCCTTCTGCCCCATTTGCTCTTTTTCACTGTAGATCTGTATAATATTCACCATTAAAAGCCACACCACCATTTCTACATTAGGCTGTCTTGAAATATCCTCCACCAAAGACATCAGTCCATTGCTTTTCAACTTAGCATCAAGCAAGCATTTGGGCTGTGGGCAAACTGCTGCCAGACTCTTTATCAAAATATCCCAGTTACTGCCTAAGTCTCTATTTTCCTCTGAAACTACATTTTTTGCAGCCATGCTTTCTTCCAGGCTTTTACTAGAATGGCCCATTAAGCTCTGCTTACAGTAGTCAACAGCTTTTCTAGCCCAAAGTTCCAAAGACTTCCACATTTCTCCAAACATCCATATGGTCAGGTTCTTCACAGCCAACAGCCCACTCTCTGGTACCAAATTACTGTATTAGTCACTTTTCTGTTGCTGTGATAAAACCACCATGACCAAGGAACTTATAAAAGGAAGAGTTTATTTGAGCTTACAATTGACGGTTCCAGGGGATTAGAGTCCATTGTGGCGGGAGGCATGGCGGCTGGATCTGGAGCAGCAAGCCAAGGGTCACATCTCAAAAAGAGCACAGGAAGCAGAGAGAGGGCAACTGGAGACCACGAGGCTTGTTAAACTCACTTAGCCTGCCCCCAATAATGTCCTTCCTCTAGAATGGCCACAACTTCTAAGACCTCCAAAAACAGTGCCACCAACTGGAGACAAATGTCTGAATACTTACAGCCTATGGGGGACACTCATTCAAACCACAACATTCATCATAGCAACAGAAATCAAACTAGAACAGGAGATAGCCCATGTCTGGCACTGGAAATTTGAGTTCAAAAACCTACAGTTTCTGGGAGCAACATTATGTGCCCATGTTCAACCTCTTTTCTAAACAAAAACACTTTAATTTAGCTTACAAAACAATGGGTTCCTATATATCTTTTTCATACATTCTTAGTTTGGGTTGACCCTCTCCTGTACCCTCACTCTTCCCTTATGCCACCATCCCCATGCTGGGGTAAACATTGCAGTCTCTAGTATTCAGTTCCATAGCCTATTTTTTGATTGGGTTATTTTATTGCTGTTTATTTTTATGAGTTCTTTGTATATTCTAGATACTAATCATCAGTCAGATGTATAGCTGGGAAAGATTTTCTCCCATTCTATAGGCTTTCCCTTTACTCTTGTTTATAGTCTAGGACCCAAACCCAGGGTCTAGCACTGTCCACTTTAAGACTGAGTCCTCCCTTATCAGTCAATGTAAAGTAATCATTCCAGATATCATCATAAGCCAACCTAGATAGTCCATCATCGAGACTCTTACATGGCATTCTAGATTGTGTCAAGTTGACAGTTAGGGCTGATCATCATAATAGACAAACAGAACATCCTTGCATCTCTGGGATGAGCCAACCTCATTATGGTGAATAATCTTGTAAGTATTTTATCGGGGATTTTTTTTTTTTCTAGTTTTATCAGAGACAATGACCTATGCTTTTTTTGTTAAGTCTTTCTCAGGTTTTGGTATCAAGATAATACTGGCTTCATAAAAGAATTTGTAAGTGATCATTTTTTTATTCTATAAAATAATGTAAGGAGTTTTAATGTTTTTCTTCTTTAAAGGTCTGGTAGAATTCTATTCTGTATTCATCTGGCCATGGGCTATTTTTAATTGGGAGATTTTTTGTTTATTTTCAGTGATTTAGGCTTCACAAATACATAGTAATAGTTTTAAGCCTGTCAAAATAAAGTAGAATTAACAACAGAACATATTTCAAAAAAATGTATATGTATGTAAAATTCTGAGAATGCATCTGGTGAAAAATACAGTAGATCTTTTTTTTTTGGTTTTTAGATAATATAGGCCTCTTTGTAATTTACAAACAATAGAACATAAAATAGTAAACTTACAAGAGTTACTCAGCCAGCCAGAACACAGGTGGATCTGTAGCCGTGTGGGGACTCCAGCACATAGAGGTTGGGGTTGCCCCCCACCCCCCGCCAACTGGAATTGCAGAGTGAGTGTCCAAGTGGGACTACAGTAGTGATTCCAGGGTGCAAGGCCATAAAAGAAACAGTGAACCTGACACAACTCCAGTCCCGAAACATCAAACCCCAACAACCAACCTAGGGTAACTGGCTGGCAAGAAGCTGAGTGAGCACAGTGCTTAGCAGGGTACTGACCCAGTTTTTGGAGAACCTTCAGAACATAAAGGGAAGAGTGAACTAGACCTTCCAATATATAACCAAAATTGAAAGCAACATAGATCTCTCAATTAAATATTATATATTAAACATTAACATTAAATATTATAAATTAACATTCATAATATTTAAATAAAATTACAAATATTAAATATTACAGATATAAATATTAATGTTAAATATTAATATTAAGTATTGATATTAACCTTAGATACTAATGGACTGAACTCCCCAATCAAAAGACAGACTGGGAGAATGGATTAGGAAACAGAACCCATCTATATGCTGTCTACAAGAAACCCATCTCACCCTCAAGGATAGGCATTAACTTAAAGTGAAAAAGTGGAAAAAACATTTCAAGCAAATGGTACCAAAAAGCAAGCAGGAGTTGCTATTTTAATATCAGACAAAATAGACTTCAAAGTAAAAGTAATCAGAAGAGACAAAGAGGGCCATTACATCCTTACCAAAGGAACAATTAACCATGAAGATTTTGCAATCATGAATATATATGCACCAAACTCTGGTGCACTGAACTTTATAAGCACAATTCTCCAGGACCTCAAGGAACAAATTAACCCCAGCACATTCATAGCGGGCAACTTCAATACCCCACTGAACCCTTTGGACAATACAAATTGAATAGAATAACAGCAACAAAATAAGTGGGACAAAAAATTGGCTGAAACAGTGAAGTTCTCCCCAAAACAATAATCCTCTGCTTTGAAAAAAAAAACAAAAACTTTGGACAGACAATGTGCTAGAAACTTGGGATTTATCTCAGTAGAGACACAAGCATTCAGTTCACTCCTCTATTCATTTAATTGACTAAAGTAACACAGTATAACAACCTTGACTCCCTATTGTGGCAATTGAGTGACTACATGGGCACCCTTCAGTACATGGTCTTTATTTTACTATGGTTATTAAACTTTGTGTTAGCTTTCCATCACTATAACAAATATCTGGGATAATCAACTTGTAGTCATACAAGGTTTGCTTTGGTTCACAGTTTTGGAGGTTCTAGTTCATGATCACATGAACCCATTCCTTTAGGCCTCTGGTAGGGGTACCAGATAGCCATCCCAGGGAATATGTGGTGAAGCAAAACCTCTTATCTCATGGCCAAGAAGTGAAAGATAGTAATAGAAAGGAGCCAGGGTCCTGCTATCTCGTAAAAGGATACACTTTGAATGACCTAACTTCCACTAACCCCACCTCTCAATTTCCACCACTTCCTAGTAGTACCATAGACTAAAGATCAGGCCTTTAACACCGGCCTTTGAGGGGACATTTTAGATCCAGATAAAACAAATGCTCTAAAAAATAACTGAAGTGCTTGAAAGAGATGCAAGTGTCATCCCTTGACATATTGTCTCAAAGTATGTTGGAGTCATTGTCTATATACATTAAGATTTGAAAAAAACTCCTTTATTGTTTCATTTCTCTGGGAGGTAAAAGATGTTTACATTTACACAAGGATTATCTAATCTGTCAGAAATATAAAATACATTAAAGCAGCAGTTTGGGGGCTACAATTTTTTGTTCAGTGATTAAATTCTCATATTTTAATACACATTAAGAGGCCTTAATCACATTAGTATTTTCCAGATGCATGTATGCTTGAATGTCTATTTGTGTTCTTTGTCACTAGTTTTAAATAATTTGTTTAGGTTTTCTTCATATTTCTTTCACTTATAGTCCGTTGAAATTTCTGGATAGATTTTTATTAAATTTGGCTTTTTCCCATTATTCATTCAAATAATTAAAAACAATTCTTCCCACACTCTGGTCTCTTTTGGAGACTCATTGGGTAGATTGATATTCTTCTACAGTGGGTGTTCTTTTTATTTATTTGTAATTTAAAAATCTGTGTGTGTGTGTGTGTGTGTGTGTGTGTGTGCAACAGTACTCATGTGGAGGTCAGAGGACAACCCTGACCATTAGTCCTCAACTTTGACCTTGTTTGAGCCAGGGTATCTTTATTTGCTGCTGTGTATGCCAGGCTTCCAAGGATTCTCCTGTTCTCCTCCTACCTCACTGTAGAAACACTGAGATTACAGGCAAGTGCTACTGCACTGACATTACCTGGGTTCTGAGGATCCAAACTCAAGCTCTCGTGCTTCTGTAGCCAGGGCTTTCCCCATCAAGACATCTCCCCAGCCCTGTAGTTTTCTTGTCCTCTTCATTGCGAACCTGGGCCTTTAAGGGCTGCCCAGCTCTCCAACCCCCTGTAGTTTTCTTTATGTATCCCTTTTGGGATAGTTTTCATGGTTTGTCTTCAGGTTTACTAAGGTCTCCAGCAAAGTGCAGTCTGCCATTAATTTCATTTAGCATATATTCTCTTTTCAGTCATTTCAATGTTCATCTCCAGAAGTTAAATTTCCATCTCTGTCCTCCACACACTCCAGGTATCCCATTAATGAGTTTGCTTTGCATCTACCTTTTGAACATATAACATATAGTTAAAGCCACCACTTTAGTTTAGCTACTAAATTATTATCTGCATTATTGCTACATATTTTGTATACATTTTACCTTTGTGTAGGTTATAATTCATTAATTCAGTGCCAGAAATTAATGAATTTTACCTTGTTGGGTGCTATGTATTTTTATTTCTTTTTATATTTTACATATTTTGAACTGTGTGCTTGTACTTGGTTAAATTACTTAGAAAATATTTAATCTTTTTGGTCATACTTCTTTACCTGGATTTGAGTAATTTCATGTCACATAGGAAAAAGAGGCACAGATTTGAGGGGAGTCTTCTGCAGATTCCCAGACTTCTCTTTCTGTATAGCTTCTCTGGTCCTTGTCTTGAGAACTCCCTCTGTTCTGAGTCCTACTCTGTCTGACACCTGACCATGTGACTAGCAAAGCTAGTTGTCTGCTCCCCAAACTCCTAACTCCACTCTTCAACTCAGGAAGGCTGCCACTGTGAACCTCTTCTGGACCACAGCTGGGACCTCTTCTAGATACTTTGCTGGGGCAACTGTAGGATACATCTCATTTGTTCTCAGCTCTCAAGTATCACTGTTAATATTATTGGATGCCCTGTGTATTACAATTTGATTATTTCCTGTGTTTTGTCAGATTTTTAGGAAAACTAGAAATGGAGTATCCTTGTGTGACCCACATAAAATTGACACTTTCCTCTCCTTCATTTGTTTAACAAACTGGGATTAGGAAATGGTCTTTGTGGAGCAGAGGATAATATTAGCCGCAAGACATTTTAGATGAAATTTGCATGGCAAATATAAAATGTATAGTCAGGGAAAAGACCTGTGTGTATTATAATCAAAGATATTTAGTACTTCTGGCTTTAGGGGCCAGAGAGATGATTCAATGGTTAAGAATACCTACTATTCTTACAGGGTTCAGGGTTCACTTCTCAGCACCTATGTGGCAGCTCTAACTGCTGTAACTCTAGTTCCAGGGAATCTGATGCCCTCTTCTGGCCTACATTGACACCTGCACATACCTGGTTCACATAAACTCCTCTAGTCAAGCACACATACACATAAATTAAAAAAAAAAAAAGCAATAATAATTCTGATCTCAATTTTTCCAAGCTTGACTAGACCTATTTCTGAGGTATTTATTTCTCATAGACTAAAACTTATGACAGCCATGTATTACAACTGGTACATGGAGGGCTGGAGAGATGGCCTAGAAGTTAGGAGTGTCGACTGCTCTTGCAGAGGACCCGGGTTCGATCCCCAGCACCCACATAGCGGCTAAGAACGGTCTTTAACTCCAGTTCCAGGGGAATCTGACACCCTCTTCTGACCCCCGCGGCATTGCACGACATGGGTGCACAGACCTACATGCAGACAGTACATTGTGGCACACGCCTTTAATCCTAGCACTTGGGAGGCAGAGGCAGGCAGATCTTTGTGAGTTCAAGGCCAGCCTGGTCTACAGAGCGAGTTCCAGGACAGCTGGGGCTACAAGGAGACCCTGTCTCGAAAAGACTAAAAAATAAATAAATAAATAAAAAATAAATAAAAAAAAAAACAACTGGTACATGGAGTCCATGAGTATCTTCACACCTGTCTATCATACATGAATCACTTATCTACTTATCCATCAGTTCTCTACCTTCTGTCTGTTATCTGACATCATTATAACCATGCCTATTTATAGACCAAGTTAACAGCCTCTATTATATTCTCAATAATGCTCTTCCATGATTACTGTGACAATTTGTAGCTAACATTAAGTTGAATTTTTTAATCTTCACTATTTTTATAACAAAATTTTATTTTTTATTTTTTGTTGTTTTGAGACAGGGTCTCCCTGTAGCTCCAGCTGTCTTGGAACTCACTGTGTAGACCATGCTGACCTTGAACTCACAGAGATCTACTTGCCTCTGCCTTCTGAGTGCTGGGATTAAAGGTGTGTGCCACCATGCCTGGCATCGAAATTTTCAGACAAATCATATATAAGAATATTATACCATTTAAAGTTTAACATGTAGAAAAAATATTCTAGAAGGATGAGAGAATGCTATGTTTTTGTGGGATGGGTGTGCTGGATAACTTTAGTGTCAACTTGACACACTGGGTTGAGGGAGCCACACTTGATCTGTGGTCATGTCTGTGGGGGTATTTTCTTGATTGTTGAGTGACGTGGGAGGGAACAGCCCATGGTGGGCAGTTTGTTCTGTGTTGTATAAGAAAGCAGGATCGGCCTGAGCCAGGGGAACAAGTCAGTAAGAAGCATTCCTCCATGGCCCGTGCTTCAGCTCCTGCCTCCTGCCCTGAGTTCCTACCTTGGGCTTCCTCAGTGATGAGCTGTGACCCAGGAGATGTGAGCCAAATAAACCCTTTCCTCCCCACATTGGTATTGGTCAGAGTGTTTTGTCACAGCATATGAAAGCCAACTAGAACATAAATTGATAACAGGAGTGGGTGTTGCTGTGCCAGACCTGATTTTGGTGTTTTGGGGAGGATTGTGGAAGCATTTGCAACTTTGAGCTAGAAAACACATTGTAGTGCTTAGAGTCCATTGCTGTGGAGCTTGGAGCAGTTATGCTGAAAGAGATGTAGATGGTGGAGGCCTGGCTTGTGAAGCAGAGACTATCAGGGCTACTTCTATAATATATTGAATGGAGAATCTATGGATTCTGGTCAACTGTGATTAAGAAGAGACAAGAGGGCTGGAGAGATGGCCTAGCGGTTAAGAGCGCCGACCGCTCTTACAGAGGACCCGGGTTCGATCCCCAGCACCCACATGGCGGCTGAGAACCGTCTGAAG
Source organism: Rhizomys pruinosus (assembly GCA_009823505.1). Lineage (NCBI taxonomy): Eukaryota > Metazoa > Chordata > Mammalia > Rodentia > Spalacidae > Rhizomys > Rhizomys pruinosus. The sequence goes on from VZQC01007895.1 coordinate 1,884,628, forward strand.
CTCCAATTCCAGGAGAACTCCAGTTCCAGGAGAATCCGAGACCCTCTTCTGACCTCTGCTGCGTTGCACGACACAGGTGCACAGACTTGCATGCAGACAGTACATTCATACACATACAGAAATAAATAAAATTAATAAAAAAA
>VZQC01007895.1:1899129-1971092 GCA_009823505.1 Rhizomys pruinosus
TCATAATTTTGGTATATGTGTGGAGTGTATACATGCATATTTTAGAGTAAAACAGTAAACTTCTGCCCCAAACAGTAAACTTCTGCATTGAAAAATTTAAAAAAGACTGAGAAAAAGATGCAAAACATATACGACAGACTGTACGAGCTCTGGTGGGGTAGGGGGCATGGAAGGGGAGTAGGTCTAAATTTGATTAATAAATGTTGTATGAAATGTGCAAAAATTCAATAAAAATTTAAGAAAAAGAAGCCAATATTAAAAATATTTAGGTATTTCCTTCTGTACATGTTATTTTAATAAAGTATCAATTGTTTAAAAATAAGGAAAGGAACATCCTGCCTCTGAGCATTTGTCTTAAGGCCAAGAGCAGACTCAAATTCTGCGAACCTGTTCCTTCAGATTTCCCTTGGAACTGTACTTCTAAGCCAGGGTCTTGCTTATATTTTTTTCTTTCCCTTTTTAACATTTAGTGACAAAATACACTTTAATGGAAAAAGCATTTTTAATGTATCCCACATTTATTGAAGTTTTGTGCAATTCATACAACATTTCTCAGTCTAATTTAGACAAATTCCCCTTTCCATGCCCTCCACCCCAAACGAGTTCATGCATTTTGCCATACATATCTTGCATCTTTTTTCCAGTCTTTTAAAAGTTTTTTCTGTGCAGAGGTTTATTGTTTTGGGCTGAAGTTTACTGTTTCAATCAGTTCTTGGACCCAGTCCTTTTGTTGTTGTTCCCTCCAATTTTTATTGCTCCAAAATATGCATATACGTTCATCACACATATACCAAAATTATGAAGTCTGAAAGTAAACTGTATGTTAATTCCACAACATGTTTAGTAATTCACATTTTTCCCCTTTAATTTTATATTACTCTAAAGTATGCATATATTCCCTCCCCCCATATACCACAATTACAAAATCTGAAAATAAGTGGTGGGTTAATTCTAGGTCCCATTAAGGGATTCAGGTTAAGGGATTCACAGTTGGTTTCAGGTAAAAAAAATATATGTATATCATTAATGTTGCTCAGTTTGCCTTACTACCAGGTATTTAGTGCTAGCATCCACAAATGAGGGATACCATTCATTGTTTTTCTGGGACTGTGTTATTTCACTTAGCATAATGTCTTCTAGTTTAATAGAAAAATCATTTTTTAATTTAATTTTTAAAAATTTATTTTGGCTGACACATACAAATATAAAATTGTACATATTTATAGGATCACATGATGTTTCATGCATATATACATTGTTTAAAACTTAAAACTGCTGAACATGTCTAGATTGTTAAACATGTATAATTTCTTTGTGGCTATAAAAATTCCACAGTTCTGAACAAAATTACACAGTTTTTTCTTTAAGGCTTTTGCAATGCATGCAACATCACATCTATATTGATCCTACTGTAAAATTGTACACCAAAGCATCATGCTGTATGTAAAATAACTTGGTATTCATTGATCAGTTTCATCCACACATACCTTCTTCTTTTTTTTTTTTTATTATGTTCAGGGGTTCAGATTTTTTCTTTTAATTTTATATTACTCTAAAATATTAATATATACATTCCGCCCATGTACATTAATTACCATGCTTGAAAGTAGGTGGTAAGTTAATTCTAGGGCTCATTAAGATATTCACATTATAGCATCACAGTTGCTTTCAGATAGAAAGTAATATATCAATAACATTGCTCAGCTTTTCTTTCAATTGGGGGATTTGGTACTAGTATCTACAAATGAAGGAAACTATTCCCCATTTGTTTTTTTTGGGACTGTGTTACTTCACTTATTATAATGGCTTCAAGTTCCATCCATTTCTCTGCAAAATTCATGATGTCATCTTTCTTTACCACTGCATAGAACTCCATTGTGTAGATGTACCACATTTTTATTATCCAGTCCTCAGTTGAGGGACATTTGGGTTGATTCCAACTCTTTGCTATTGTGAAAAGAGCTGCAATAAACATAGCTGTGCATGTATCTTTGCAATAGGATGAGTCTTGTGGGTATATTCCCAGGAGTGGTATGGCTGGGTCAAGAGGTAGGCTCATTTTGAGTCTCTTAAGGGTCCTCCACACTGCTTTCCACAGTGATTGTATGAGTTTACATTCCCACCAGCAGTGGATGAGTGTTCCTCTTTCCCCCCAATCTCTCCAGCATTTGGTGTCTTTTGCTTTCTTGATCTTAGCCAATCTTATCAGAGTGACATGATATCTTAGAGTGGTTTTAATTTGCATTTCCTTAATTACTAACGATGTTGAACACTTTTCAAAATTTTTTTTTAATTTTACTTATTTTTTATGTGTATGAATGTACTGTCTGCATGTAGGTCTGTGCACCCTTGTTGTGCAATGCCAAGGAGGTCAGAAGAGGGTGTTGGATTCCCCTGGAACTGGAGTCAAAGACAGTTCTCAGCTGCCATATGGGTGCTGGGAATCAAACCCCAGTCCTCTGCAAGAGCAGTCAGTGCTCTTAACTGCTAGGCCATCTCTCCAGCCCCCACTTTTTTGTTTTTTGAGTAGTTTATATATTCTGGATGTTAATGCTCTGTCAGATGTATCACTGGTGAAGATTTCCTCCCACTCTGTGGGTTTTCTCTTCACTTCCTTGATTGTTTCTTTAGTAGTACAGAAGCTTTTGAGTTTGAGGAGGTCCCATTTGCCAATTGTTGACCTTATTTCCTGTGCAGCTGCTGTCTAATTTAGAAAGTCTTTTCCTACACCTATGTCTTGTAGGTTGTTGCCAACTTTTTCTTTTTATCACCTTCAGGGTTTCAGGTTTCATGTTGAGATCTTTGATCCACTTGGAATTGATTTTTGTACAGAGTGAGAGGTAGGGGTGTAATTTTGTTCCTCTTCACATGTTGATCCAGTTTTGCCAGCACCATTTGCTGAAGTTGCTATCCTTCCTCCATTTTTTTTTTCCCCTTTGTCAAATATGAGGTGGCTGAAATTGTATGAGCTCAAGTTTGGATCTTCAATTTTGTTCCATTGGTCAATGGGTCTATTTTTGTGCCTGTATCAGTCTGTCTTTACGACTATAGCCCTGTAATATAGCTTGAAGTCTGGTAAAACAATGCCCCCCAGTATTGTACTTTTCACTCAGAGTTGCTTTAGCAATTTGAGGTCTTTTGTTTTTCCATATGAATTTAAGGATTTTTTTTTCTAAGTCTGTGAAGAAACTCATGTGGATTTTGATTGGGATTGTGTTGAATCGTATATCAATTTGGGTAAAATGGACATTTTTACTATATTAATTTTTCCAATCCATGAGCATGGGAGGTCTTTCCATCTTTTGATGTCATCTTCAATCTCCTTCTTCAGGGATTCAAAATTTTTGTTGTTATAGATCTTTGTTGTCTTTGGTTAGGTTTATTCCCAGGTTTTTTGTTTGTTTGTTTGTTTTTTGAGGCTATTATGAATGGGAAGGTCTTCTTATATTCCTTCTCCACTGTGGGAAATTCAGTTTGAATTGTGGGCTGGATTTCCAACTAGTACCACATGGCCAAGAATCTGGCTCCACCCCAGGGAGGAGCAAGCCTAGGTGCTTGGTGCTGGGTAGAGCAAGGTGTGCGGTGGCACGGATTTGGGGGGCTCATGATTGGTCCTGGGAACTGACGTCATTTGGTTTATAAAAGCAAGCTGTGGCAACCAGTAAATTGGATTCCAATTAACATCATCATGGAGTTCCTGGCCGATATTTTTATTAATTATTGCACACATACAGTCTAAGGTAGGCCTGAGTTTCGTTCGGGTGGCCAGTGTGGTTGGAAAGAAGTTCCCTTTACAGACCACCAACCTGGGTATCTGGTGTTGAGAAATTCCTGTCCCGGCTCTGGGCAGGTGGGAAGTCACGGCCAAGAGTGGAACACGTGTCTCGTGGGTCCAGGCTAAGAGCCTACGTTGGAGTTACCACTTAAGTTGGCTGCGGGAAGCAGCCTGCTGGTCTCTGCACCAAGGGGCCAGCTCCCCACAGCAACTGCAGGCAGATGCTGTGTCCCTATCCCTCTTAGCAAGGCCACGTGGTCCCCGCTTGGCATCAAAGAGAAGCTTCCTACACTCCACTTGTTTATTGTTTGTGTAAAGAAAGGCTACTGGTTAATTTTGTATCCTGTCACTTTACTGAAATTCTTAATCTTTTCTAGTAGTTTTCTGGTGGAGTTTTTAGCATCCCTCAGGCAAACTATCATATCATCTGCAAAAAGGGATAGTTTATTTTCCTCTTTTCCAATTAGTACTCTTTTAATTTCCTTCTCTTGTCTTATTGCCCTAGCAAGTGTATCAAGGACTATGTTGAAGAGGAGTGGTGATAGGGGGCAGCCTTGTTGGGTTCCTGCCTTTAAGGGGAATGGTCCTAATTTTTCTCCATTTAGGATGATGTTGGCTGTGGGTTTCTTGTATATGGCTTTGATTAGATTTAGGAATGTTCCCTTCAGCCCAATTCCCCCTAGAATTTTAAACATGAAGGGATGCTGGATCTTGTCAAAGACTTTCTGCATCAATTGAGGTGATCGTGTGATTTTTGTCTTTCAGTCCATTTATGTGTTCTACGATATTTATTGATTTATGTATGTTGAATCATCCCTGCATCTCTGGTATGAATACAACTTGGTCATGATGGATGATCTTTTTGATGTGGGTCTGTATGAGATTTGCCAGTATTTTGTTGAGAATTTTTGCATCTGTGTTCATTAATGAGATGGGTCTATAGTTTTCTTTTTTGGTTGTGTCTTTGCCTGGTTTTGGTATTAGAGTGATGCTGGCTTCATGAAGGAGAAAGAAAAGTCATTTTTAAGTAATGGAATAAAAATGCATTCCAGGAATTTTCCCAGCAGAGAGCGAATATATACATTTTGAGGATGGAACAGCATCTATTTCATATAATTTCATATAGAAAATGCAGGCATATTTAAAAATGAAAATGTGTAAGAAGGGATGTCATAAAGACTAAAAATGTAGAATCCAAAATAAAAGAAGTCATCCACAAATAGGCTTAGTAAACAAAACAAGCCCCAGTAAGCCCCTACAAAATGCTGGACTTTTTTAATGTGAGTTCCAGGAGGCTCAGGAGCTTCCAGGACGAGATGATCCTGCTTTGGGAGAATGAGCAAGTAGGTACTTGGTGATTAAAACCCAGTTCTCTTTTTTGCTGAAAAACAAACAAACAAACACCCCAACATAACAACAACAAACAGATTAAAGAGAAAAGACTAAATTGAGATAGCAAGAAATTTTGAGGATGTTGATGGAAATGGGCTCATTCTTTTTTTTTAATATTTTTTATTGTTGTTAAACTCTTTCAATACATCATACATCATTTCTCAATTGAATTTAGAGTCACTTCCCTTTCCATGCCCCCCACGCAGCCTGAGTTCCTGCACTCTGCCATACATGTCTTGCATCTTTTTCTGGGGCTCATTCTTTTATGGAAAATATTTCTAGCATGAAATGAAATAGAAGTCAGGACCTACCCTGATCTAATGAGAGGATCTTTCTCTTTAACCTCTAGGCCTAGAATATAATACAGACAACAAACAGATTTCTCTCATTGTTTACAATGAGAAAAGCAAGCTGCTTTCCATGCTTTGATGGGTAAAGCATGTATATCCACATTCATTTATTATCTTGAGCAGAGGGCAAGCGTCCTTGTGGGCCTTCTCCTGACAGTCATCAGTCCACACTCTACTGAGGGTAAATGTGATGGAACAAAAGACCATTCCTGGAGTGCATCAGAGGGCAAAACTCAAAACTTTATTTTCCAGTACAGGGTATATAGGAAGCTTCTACCAATCAGCACAGAGAGCATCAGAGCGTATCCAGTCATTGAAAAGGTCAACCTAATCATGCAGTTACATAGTCTTCAGCCTATACATGTTTCTATAGATGATCATGTGTTGTTTACAAGCCCAATTTTGGGGGGCAACCAATCATGGTGAGGGGGCTGCATGCAGCTGTTGCCAGGAAGGGTGCCATGTTGATGGTGCAGCAAGAAATTCAGCAGCATGGCTTACTAATCAGGCCTGGGAGTGGCCTACATGTCCCCCTTTTTTATTTACTTATAAATCACCCCAAGGAGGCAAGACATGGAAACCTATCTATAATACATTACATGATTGAACAAGGCTAGGCATCTCAACCCTCTAGTTGTGTCATGGGCCTGGACAGGGGCCTGAGTGGGGACATGTTTGTGGACAATTTCAGCCAACATCGCTATCTTTTGTCATTGTGCATAAAGTACTCCAGACCAGAAGCACAATTACCCAAAGCAAGAGTTCGAAAGCGTTGCTGAACTGAGAGTCCCATCACGTGCAACATGGCTTCTAATAAGGTTGCATGCATGCCCAACTGAGTCTGTAAATTTACAATGCCCAACCTAACATACTTGAGGGAGGTGGCAGCAGTGTTGAATCCTTCTTATGTCACTGATGAGAGGTTATCAAGGGCTTGCACTTGAGCTATTTGGTTGGAAATAGTGACTCCAGCAGTCACAGCTGAGTAGATCAACTCATCTGGCTCTATGCAGGAGGCCCCATAAGCAGGAGTCCTGCGTCTGATTGATGCCATCTAGAAAGAAAACATATTCCCCTTCTTGGAGCGCAGGGTTAGTATAGCAGTTGGTGATATTTAAAGAATCAAGAAAGAAGAAACCAAGGGGCAGCAGATAGAGAAAAAAGTGGCGTTACTGGAGTTTGACCTCTCATGGCAGGAGAAGTTGATGGTATAGGCCTCTGGGTGAAGGAAAGAATGGCCACACACATTGAAGGAGGAGCTGGAGGTGAATGATCATCTGTTTTGTTTTCAAAATTATGTTGCAGGTTCTCCTGCTGTGGGAGTCGTTCTTACATAATTAGAATAAGTGTCCTCAGTAACATACAAACACCTGAGATCCATATGCCAAAAAGCATTGGCCTTTAGGCCCCTTCCCAACTACCTGACCCTAACTAGCTGACCCTGACCACCTGTTCCTTACCTGACCCTGACATGACCACTTGCCCCTAATCTGTCCCTGACCTGTCCCTGATTTATCCCTGTATTAGTCACTTTTCTGTTGCTGTGATAAAACACCATGACCAAAGGAACTTATAAAAGGAAGAGTTTATTTGAGCTTATGATTGACAGTTCCAGGGAATTAGAGTCCATTGTGGCAGGAGGCATGGCAGCTGGAGTTGGAGCAGCAAGCCGAGGGTCACATCTCACAATGAGCACAGGAAGCAGAGAAAGAGCAACTGGAGACTGCAAGACTTGCTAAACTCACTAAGCCTGCCCCCAATAACATACTTCCTCCAGCATGGCCACACCTTCTAAGACCTCCAAGAACAGTGTCACCAACTGGAGACAAATGTCTGAATACTTAAAGCCTATGGGGGACACTCATTCAAGCCACCATATTCCACTCCCTGGCCCCCATAGGCTCCTGATCATATAAAATGCAAAATGCATTTAGTCCAACCTTAAAAGTCTCCATAGTCTTTACCAGTTTCAATGCCATTTGCCACAGACTGACCCAGCCAGGGGGTTCCCTCTGACTGTGGGAATCAGGGTCTTGGAAGGAGGGCACAGGTTGGCGATATGACAGACAGAAATCACACCAGAATAGTTTGAATCTGCTGTTTTACTAAGAGCAAGCAACTGATATATAGTACATGTCATAAAGACAGATCAAGATCTAGCTCATCCCAGGAACAAATAAGGATCCTTTACTAAAGGCTAATTTTAATTTTACACATTAACCAAGAAGCACTAACCAGAAGCACTTACACATGGTACTTTGCTCAAGATTAGGACATCTCCAGGAACAAACAGTGGTCGATAAAACCACAGACCATGGCTTAGTTTGTTTGTGAGATGTGAGACATTGTTTTCTCTTGAAATTTCAATTTTCGTTTTTCTTTTCCATCCTCCTGGTCCTGATCTATCTGTCCCCATCCGTCCAAGCCGCTTGCTATAGCTTTAGGCTGTAATTCAAGCCAGGCCTGGGAGAAACCTCTTAATTAGTTCTGTTTTTACATCATTCAAAGGAGAAGCCCGCCACTTGCCTCTGACCAAGTATTGTATTTTATCATGCAAACTGTAAGACTAAGAAGATTCTTTATTTTACTAATTCTATCAGGTGTAGCTCTCCTGCTTAAGGGACTGAGCTTTTATTTTTATTAGTCTGAAAAAAACACTTTTGTTATTATGTAACTGACCATGGCTATCAGCTCAATGTAAATGTTTTTTTCATTCATAATAATCTTTGTGGTGACTTCTTAGGACAAAAGGGCCTTTAGATAATGTTTCTCTGTATGATTTGCTTAGGTGCACAGATACCCAGCACGTGTGTAAATCAGAATGTTATTGGGTGGAACTTCTGTTTCACCTGAGTTTAGTTTCCAGACACATTTAACTGCCATTTGTTCTGGACTCGAAGGTCGTGCTGTTACTCGGAAAGAATCAAAAGACAATATCAAAGTCGAATACCCAGGAAGCATAACATTTTATAGTGCGTGTGTGATCTTGGAAGCTGAAGCTGAGCCTCTGTCCAGAGACCTCCAGGGAGCTTAGCCTCAGAGGGCACGTTCTCCCAGTCTGCTATATGACTTTCGTCATGCTCACACAGACGCACTGCTGAAGTTGGTGTGGCAGCTCATTCAAAAGTCTACAGTCCGAAAGTCTCTTCTGAGACTCAGACCAAGTCTTAACTGTAAGCTCCTGAAAATCAAAAGGCAAATTACAAACGCCCCAATGTACAGTGGAACTGAATACAATCCTCATTCCAAAAGGGAGGAATAGAGGCATAGCAGTGAAATACTGGACCAAAACAAGACCGAAAACCAGCAGGGCAAACTCCAATCCAGTAGCTCCATGTGCAACTTCTGGGACTTGACGTTCCAAAGGGCTTAGATGGTTCAGCTCTTCCAGCTTTTGCTGTAACATACATCATTTTTCTTAGGCTGGTACCACTCACTCCCTGTATGCAGCTCTGCTTGGCAAATATCTCACAGCTTGGCTCTGCATCTCGAATGTCTTCTTGTGGGGTCTCTCTTGCTGCCAACAGACTTCACATAAACAGCTTCATGCAATGGCCTAATCAGGGCCTTCTTTATGCAGGACAACCCCTGCTGCACTCTGCCTGACCTTGCAGCCTCTCTGAAACCGTGGAGGAAGAACTGAAGACCCCTTCACTCTTGCAAACTTCATGCCTCTAAAGCCAGCACCACATGACTGAAATTGCCAATCTGCTGCAAGTTCAGGATGGACTCTCTCCACGTTCAACCACATTTGCAATTTTTTTCTCTGCCCTGGACTTTTGGAGTAGAAAACGCTTTCAGTATTTTCCTTTCCTTCAAAAGTTGGAGGATTAGCGGGGTGTGGTCTTGCCCTGAGGATATTAATCTGTTGTTTACTTACTGAAATCTCGAGGCCTTCCTTAATCAATTTAGTCTCCTTATGAAAGGGAGCCTCTCCTTCACATGCCCCTTGGGCCCCACCTTTAATTTCCTAGTGCACTTTTCAGATCAAACTGTACATTCTGCATTTTTTCTGCCCCATACTCTGCTTCTTCATTCACCATAGATCTGCACAATAGCACCATTAAAAACCACAACTACCGCCATTTCTATGTTAGGCTGTCTTGAATATTCCCCCCAAGACATTAGTCCTTGCTTTTCAACTTAGCATCAGGCAAGCATTTGGGTGTGGGCAAACCTGCAAACCCGTGCTCTTAAGAATTATCCTCTGAACTACAATTTTTGCAGCAATGCTTTCTTCCAGGCTTCTACTAGAATGAGCCCCTTAAGCTCTGCTTACAGTAGTCAACAGCTTTTCTAGCCCAAAGTTCCAAAGTCTTCCACATTTCTCCAAACATCCACATGGTCAGGTTCTTCACAGCCAACAGCCCACTCTCTGGTACCAAATAACAGTATTAGTCACTTTCTGTTTGCTGTGATAAAACACCAATGACCAAGGAACTTATAAAAGGAAGAGTTTATTTTGAGCTTACAATTGACGGTTCCAAGGAAGTAGAGTCCATTGTGGGAGGAAGCATGGCAGGCTGGATGCGGGAGCAGCGAGCGAGGGTCACATCTCACAATGAGCACAGGGAAGCAGAGAGAGCACTGGAGACCATAAGAGCTTGTTAAACCACTAAGCCTGCCCCCAGTGACATACTTACCTTTAGCATGGCCACACATTCTAATTCCCCAAAGAACAGTGCCACACTGGAGACGAAATGTCTGAATACTTAAAGCCTATGGGGACACTCATTCAAACCACAGCAGTCTCCATTATTTTTGTAGATAGTAGGCTGAATTCCTGGTGTTTTTGGAAATTGAGCTTTGATTGCACTGTGGTCTGATAGAATGCATGAATTTATTTCAATCTTTGTATTTTTGAGTGTTTTTTCTATGTCCCAGTACATGAGTACAATTTTGGGAGAATGTTGCCCCCCCAAATGCGTGCTCAGAGAAAGTGTATTCTCTGGTATTTGGGTGGAATATGTCGGTGGATGTCCCGTTGAGGTCCAGTTGGGGTATTGTATCATTCGTATCAGATGCTCCACTGTTTATTCTGTCTTGAGTTGACTCTGGTCCAATGACTTAGTGGGGTATTGAAGTGCCCTACTATGGGTTGGCTTGGGTTAGTCTGTGCATTGTGTGTCCTGGAGAATGTCTTTATAAAGTTGGTTCAGCAGTGTGGTGGTTAATATATTCCATGATTGTGAAATCCTTCATGGTCCAATTTGTCACCTTAAAAAGATGGTAATTGAGCCTCTTTGTCTCTTCTGGATCTTTACTTTTACTTTGAATACTATTTTGTCTGATATTAAAAAGCACAACCACATGCTGTTTCTTTTTTGGTATCATTTGCCTTGGATATTTTTTCCATCCCTTCAACCTTAAGTTGTGCCTGATCTTTGAGGGTGAGTGGGTCCATATGGATATCTGACATATTTAGCATATAGATTGAGGTTTTGTTGTTTCTATAATCCAATCTCTCATGTCTAGGTCTTTTGATTGTGGATTTAGTCCATTAAGATTTAGGTTTAAAATTTGAGAAATGTGGGGGGGTGTTGCGTCCTTTCACATTATCCATTTCATTGTTTATCTTGCTTCTACTTCCTCTGCAGTTATCTTTTTATTAAGTTCTCGTTCTAGGTGCCTGGGGATAGTTTCTCCTCTCTTCTGTCCTTTGAATTGCTTCAAGTATTTTCTGAAGGGTTGGTTTTCCAGATATGTATTCCATCATCTTGTTTATGTCATGGAAGATTTTTCTCTCTCCTTCAACTATAATTGACATTTTTGCTGGGTATAGTAACCTGGGTTGGCATCTATAGTCCTTTAGCAAATTCCAGAAAGAACTAGAGGGAGAAAATGACAAACTCTGGAAGGAAGTAAAAACACTGAAAAAGAAAACCATTCATGTTTTCAATCTGGCTTCAAAACACTCATGTTTATACTCAGATGAGTGCTGCATATATACAGCCTTCATCAGAGACACTTCTTTTTTTTAAATTTTTAAAATTTTATTTATTTATGTATGTGTATGAATGTACTGTCTGCATGCAGGTTTGTGCACCTGTGTCGTGCAATGCCGTGGAGGTCAGAAGAGGGTGTCGGATTCCCCTGGAACTGGAGTTCTCCTGGAATTGGAGTTTCAGATGGTTCTCAACCACCATGTGGGTGCTGGGGATCGAACCTGGGTCCTCTGTAAGAGAGGTCAGCGCTCTTAACCGCTAGGCCATCTCTCCAGCCCCAGAGACACTTCTTATTGCGGCAAGCAGTGGTTAATGCATTAACCCTTAACTGGGTAAAATGCTGAGAATAAATGATGGTGGAATGCTTGACTCAAACTGAGACATCTATAAAACTCCTTCAAGTCTTGCAGAGTGTTGAAGAAAAGGGGGCAGAAGGAATTTAAGAGCTGAGGATGTGAGGATGTTCAGGAAAAGTATAAGTTCTGGATGTAATATCCTCATTGCACTTACAAACTCACTGTAGCCATGGTTATCTGCACATGACTTGCATAAGCTCTTAAGCTCTTCAGCATTTCATCATAGATGAGGGAGGAGACCCTGAGGCCCCACTCTTTCCAGAGAGACTATTGGGAATTAATACTCATTGAGGGGTGAGTGTCACTTTCTTCAGTGGTATAGCTAATGAGCTACTGATAACTCACCCTTGCTCCACTCAATACCTTCCAACCCATGCTTGAACAATGAACTCTAATTCAACTCATTGGATCACACATGCAAAAACCATAAAAAAGTGTCAAGGTACAAAATTAACACAAATCAGTAGCCTTCGTATATAGCAATAACAGACATATTGGGAAAGAAGTCAAGAAAGCAATCCCATCACAACAGTCTCAAAAAATACCTTGGGATATTTCTAAGCAAGGAAGTAAAGGACCTCTACAATGGAAAACTTAAAATGTTAAAGAAGGAGAATTGAAGGAGAAATTGAAGAATAGACTAGAAGATGGAAAGACTAATCATGTTCATGACTCTGTATAATTAATATTATGAAAATGTCTATACTACTAAAACAATCTATAGATTCATTTCAATTTCCATAAAAAATCCAATGATATTCTTCATAGAAATAAAACTATCTTAAAATTCATACATAATGCCCAGTTAACAAAAAGAAAGAAGGAACAACTCCAAATCAATACAATCTGTGATGAAAAGGGAAATATCACAACGGACAAGGAAAAGATCAAGAAAATTATATGGGAATATTACAAGAACCTATATTCTACCAAGTTTGAAAACCTAGAAGAAATGGATGAATATCTGAAATCCGGGGAATCACCAAAGCTTGGCCAAGAGGAGACCAGCAGCTTAAACAGACCCATAACATATGAAGAAATAGAGGATGTAGTAAGAAGCCTCCCAACTAAAAAAAGCCCAGGCCCAGACGGTTTCACAGCAGAATTCTATAAAACATTTCAAAAAGACCTACAACCATTATTTCTGAAACTGTTTAGAAGTATACAATCAGAGGGAATTCTCCCAAATTCCTTCTATGAAGCCAACATCACTCTATTACCAAAACCAGGCAAAGATCCAACTAAAAAGGAGAATTATAGACCCATCTCCCTCATGAACACAGATGCCAAAATTCTAAACAGAATACTGGCAAATCGCATACAGACCCACATCAAGAAGATCATCCATCATGACCAAGTTGGATTCATACCAGAGATGCAGGGATGGTTCAACATACGAAAATCAATAAACATCATCAAACACATAAACGGAATCAAAGACAAAAACCACACCATCATCTCAATTGATGCTGAAAAAGCCTTTGACAAAATCCAGCATCCCTTCATGCTTAAAGTCCTAGAAGGAATTGGATTGGAGGGATCATTCCTCAATGTAATCAAAGCCATATACAGGAAACCCACAGCCAATATCATCCTAAATGGGGAAATGACGGAAACATTCCCTTTAAAGGTAGGAACTCGGCAAGGCTGCCCCCTATCACCACTCCTCTTCAATATAGTGCTTGAAACACTTGCTAGAGCAATAAGGCAAGAAAAGGATATTAAAGGAGTACTAATTGGAAAAGAGGAAGTCAAACTATCCCTATTTGCTGATGATATGATTGTTTACTTAAGAGATGCAAAAAACTCCACCAGAAAACTCCTAGAAACGATTAACAGCTTCAGCAAAGTGGCAGGATACAAAATTAACCTTAGAAAATCAATGGCCTTTCTTTACACCAAGAACAAGCAACTGGAGAAAGAATTCAAAGAGACCTTCCCACTCACAATAGCCTCAAAAACAATAAGATACCTAGGAACAAACCTAACCAAAGACACCAAAGACCTCTACAACAAAAATTTTAAACCCTTAAAGAAAGAAATTGAAGAAGACCTCAGAAGATGGAAAAACCTCCCATGCTCATGGATTGGGAAAATTAACATTGTAAAAATGTCCATTTTACCAAAACTCTTGTATAGATTTAATGCAATCCCAATCAAAATCCCCAAGAGTTTCTTCACAGGCTTGGAAACAAAAGTTCTTAAATTCATTTGGAGAAACAAAAGACCCCGAATAGCCAAATCAATCCTGAGTGAAAAGAGCTACACAGGAGGGATCTCTATACCAGATTTTAAACTATACTACAGGGCTATAGTCATAAAAACAGCCTGGTACTGGCACAAAAACAGACCTGTTGACCAATGGAACAAAACCGAAGATCCAAATCTGAGCACATACAATTTCAGCCATCTCATATTTGACAAGGGGGCCAAGAAACCACAATGGAGAAAAGACAGCATCTTCAGCAAGTGGTGTTGGCAAAACTGGATCACCACTTGTAGAAGAATGAAATTAAACCCCTACCTCTCACCCTGTACAAAAGTCAACTCCAGATGGATTAAAGACCTCAACGTGAAACCCCAAACTCTGAAGGTGATAGAAGAAAAAGTTGGCAGCAGACTACAAGACATAGGCGTAGGAAAAGACTTCCTAAATCAGACAGCAGCTGCACAAGAATTAAGGTCGACAATTGACAAATGGGACCTCATCAAACTCAAAAGCTTCTGTACATCAAAAGAAACAATCAAGGAAGTGAAGAGAAATCCCACAGAGTGGGAGGAAACCTTCACTGCAGATACATCTGACAAAGCATTGATTTCCAGAATATATAAACTACTCAAAAAACAAAGAAAAAAGAAAACAAATGACCCGCTCAATAGATGGAGCAAAGAACTGAACAGAGACTTCACAAGCGAGGAATTAGAGATGTCTGAGAAACACCTCAAGAACTGTTCAACATCACTAATCATTAAGGAAATGCAAATGAAAACCACTTTAAGATATCATCTTACTCCAATAAGACTGGCTAGGATCAAGAAAACAAATGATACCAAGTGCTGGAGAGGTTGTGGGGAAAGGGGAACACTCATCCACTGCTGGTGGGAATGTAAACTCGTACAGCCACTATGGAAAGCAGTGTGGAGAACCCTTGGAAGACTTGGAATGAACTTGCCACCCGACCCAGCCATACCACTCCTGGGCATGTACCCTCAAGACTTACGCCACCACAGAGATACATGCACGGCCATGTTTATTTCAGCTCTCTTCACAATAGCAAGGAGCTGGAACCAACCTAAATGCCCCTCAACTGACGAGTGGATAGAGAAAATGTGGTACATCTACACAATGGAGTTCTATGCAGCAGTAAAGAAAGACGACATCACGAGCTTTGCAGGAAAATGGCTGGAGCTAGAGGACATCATGCTGAGTGAAGTAACACAGTCCCAGAAAAACAAACGACGAATGGTATCCCTCATCTGTGGATGCTAGTGCCAATTACCCAGTTGTAAGTATTTCTTGTGTAGGGCCCCCTGAGCTTTTGTACAAAGCAGTTGGGCATAATGCATTTTGGAAACAACAACAACAACAGAAAAGACTGCATCAAAGAACTGACTGAAACAGTGAACTTCTGCTCAAAACAGTCAACTTCCCCATGGAAAATATTGAGAAAGACTAAGAGATGGAAAGCATGTTTGGCAGAATGCATGAGCTCTGGCGGGGTGGGGGAATGAGCGGGAACACGGGTCTAGATTTGTTAAAAATAAATAAATAAATAAATTTATGTGAAAAAAAATTCATACATAAGTACTAAAGGTACCATACCTGATTTTAACTTATACTACAGTCATAGTAAAAAGAACAGCAGAAACAGCTGACACAGGAACAGGAGCATAGACCAATGGAATAGACAGAGGACTAGTGATAAACCCATGCAGCTTCAGCCATGTGATTTTTGGCAAAGATGTCAAAAAATATACTGGAGGGAAAACAGCCTCTTCAACAAATGGTGCTGGCCAAAGTGGTCCTTCACATATTAAAGAATGAAACTAGATCTGTACAAAAATCAATTCCAAATTGATCAAAGACTTTACTATAAAGTCCAAAACTCTGGAACTGCTAGATATAGGCAAGGAAATTCTGAAAATGACTGTAATAATCGGAAATATCAACAATTGACAAACAGGATTGCATGAATTTAAAAAGTTTCTGCATGGCAAAGGAAGCAGTGGACTGATGAGACCACCTACAAATTGGGAGAAAATCTTTGCTAACTACACATCAGACAAAGAGTTAGCATCTAGAATATACAACAAATTCAAAAACTAAAATATCAAGAAATCAAACTACTTAATCTTTAAATGGGCTGGTGAAATGAACAGACAGTTCTCAAAAGATGAAGTAAGCCAATAAGCATAAAAATGTTCAACATCGCTAGAGATCAGAGAAGCAAATCAAAGCTACATTGATATTTCATCTCATCTCAATCAAAATGGTAATCATTAAAGCAACAACAAATGTTAACTGGTGACACTGAATTGAAAAGAAAATCCTTATGCATTGCTACTAGAAATGTACACAAGGCATTATCAGAAATTAATATGGAAGTTTCTAAAAATCTAAATATAACTCAACTATACCATTCCTGAGTATTTACTTGAAAAAGTCTATCAACATATCATGAATAAATTTACATATTAATGTTTCTTGCAGCACCATTCATAAGAGCTAAGTTATGGGGCCAATCTGGGTATCTGCCAACAGAGAAATGGATAAAGAAAATACGATGTATGTTCACGATGGAATTTTATTCAGCCATAAAGAAGAATAAAATTATGTGATTTGTAGGAAAACAGAAGCAACCTTGGTTATATTATGTGAATTAATTCAATCTCAGAAAGACAAATATGTTTTACTCTCATTTATGAACCTTAGATTTTATATAAACACATAAAATCATGTACATACACATGATATGAAATTAGGAGCAGTGGGATGAGGTTGGGGAAGAGGGTTGGAGGTTATGGGGAAGGATATGGCTGATGTGTAATACATAATTGAAAATTTTCTTATGAATCTGCGCTATGTACAATGAATATACAGAACTTTTAAGAAATAAAAAAGAGGGTACAAAGCAAAAGTAAGGTTAAGGTTATACAACTAAGTTCCATTTAATTTACTCCAGTATGAGCACACCAAGTTTTTTATATGGTTGTGTTGGCCTTTTAGTGAGACAGGATTCACTCATGTGGAATTCCATAGGTTGCCATGTACATATTATATGTTACTAGGATGAGATTTGGGAGATGTAAGCTTACAATGACAGGGACAGTTGAAAAGCTTAGCCATTGTTTTCCTAACTCCATTAATATTGAACCAATTATTTTCCTGCAGGAAACAGCTAATTCATAGCACATTTAAACTGTTCAAGAATAGAAGAATAATCAACATCTCTGCCCGGTGTACTTAATATAGTCAGGATAATCTAAATTGCAAATCAAATCCAGCAGCCTCTTGAAAGAACATGCCTCCAAGTCATGTAGGGCTCCTCGCAGCTGCAGTAACATGCTGAGAAAAGTGGGCGCCTGGCTGGGCTGCCTAGCCTTCAAGTCCCATCTGTGCTTCCTGGAGCTGGGAACCTGGTTTTGCTATATAGCCCAAGTTTTGGTCTCTCATTTGTGAGATGGGGATGATAAATGCACCCACTTCCTAGTTTTTGTAGATGTTAAAAAAAATTCCGTGCGTTTAATCCCAGCACTCTGGAGGCAGGGGCAGGTGGATCTCTGGGAGATGAAGACCAGCCTGGTATACATGGCCAGTTCCAGGCCAGCTTGGGCTACATGGACACCCTGTGTCAGACCAACACTCTCCACACGTCCCATCCCCCAACAATAACAAGAAGCACACAAATAAACAAACCCCAAAAGAAATAAGACAAGTATTTCATGTGCATATAGCACCTGCATACTGGACTCATAGATGAACATCTCCATGCTCAGAGCGGAAGGCAGAGTGCCCGGTGGGCCAGATACCTGGCTTCTGCAGAAGACTTCACTTTCAGCATTCCAGTGGGAAGCCGGCACCTTTTTAGTAGATCTATGTCTGGTTGTGAAACCATTCCTTTGTCATATTCCCTGTTAGGAAACCTCTTCACAGATTCACCATGTGGCTGTCCCCAAGACACAAAGACTCCCAGTACCTGGAGACCACCTAGCCTGAGGTCTCCTACGTGTGTGTTTCCCAGATTCAATGCAGCAGGCTCACCAGAGCTTTCAGGCCCTGGTGATAAGGAATAAGCATCAGGCACACCGGTAAACTGCCGTCTTTCTGAGCTGGAGATAAAAGTGCGTTCGAGGAAGAGGAAGAAGAGCAAAGACAAAGAGAAAGACTAGCTGTAAAATCCAGGTGCGTGCACTTAGGGGGAAGTACTGTCGTGCTGAAAACCTCCAGACAAGGCTTGTGCCTTGTAACGTTGGACCACTAGGTGGTACTGTAAACCCAGATTCCCAGGCTCTGCGCTGGAGACCTGAAACTAGCTGGGTCAGAGAGGCGTGATCTGGGCTGGCAGAAACCAGCTTAAAGGCGGAGAGGCGAGGTGCTAGGCTAGGCTGGGAGAAGGAGACCTCGCCCTTGATGGCCCTGCTGTCCCGCTTCGGATGGCGCAGGTGGCGGCCAGGCGCCCAGGCAGAGCGAAGCGTCCAGTGAGGGCTCCTGGCCAGGATGCAGGACCGGAGCCCAGAGGATCACTGGTAAGTAGACACAACTCTCTGTCCTGGAAACCTCCTGGAAACAGAGGGAAAGCGTGCTTACCTGTGTGTGGAGGAGGGCGGAATGGGTGAACCCGTGGTTGCAGGAAGTTTTTAAAACAGCTAGATATGGGCCGGGCGTGGTGGCGCACGCCTTTAATCCTAGCACTTGGGAGGCAAAACGGATCTTTGTGAGTTCAAGGCCAGCCTGGTCTACAGAGTGAGTTCCAGGACAGCTCGGACTACAGGGAGACCCTGTCTCGAAAAAACCAAAAACAACAACAACAACAACAACAACAACAACAACAACAACAACAAAAACCAGCTAGATATGGCGTTTAATGTAACAGTAGAATTAGTCCACACCTCTGAGACCTCTCAAATGATTACAAGTCAATAAATTTATTTCACTGTTAATACAATGAGAATGCTGCCCATTTCCAGCTCTCTCCCAAGAAGGGCTCTGAGTTTGGAGGCCAAAATACTGTTTTTGAACATAAATCACGAAAGAGAAATTGAACAACAAAAAAGGAGTTAGGTCTTGTTTTATTATTTTACAATGATTTCTTCATACTGTGCTGATGTGGAACTTACAAAATTAGTAATCAGACTTCATGAACTTCAGATTATGCTGAATTCAGGGAAAATGTTTATTGAGGGAAGAATATCATGTTCTTTTTACTTGGCATACCTTGCAAAATAAGCTTACACGCAGAAGGTGGCAACTTCTGTGTGGGTTTATGCTCCAACCAAGTGACGGCTTGGCGACTACAGATTGTGGTGGATTTGAAGAGAGTCCTGGCCAATGATAAGAACACATATCTATCTTTCTTAAGAGAATTTTTATTTGTATGTTCTTCAGAAATCTGAGTTCACTGAAGCAAAGTATGGTGCGGTAGCCCCAGAAATGTAAAAATCTGGAGAGATTTTTTAGACTTTTTTTTCTTTTTCTTTTTTTTATTGATGCTTTGTGTATTTCATACATTATTTTCCAATTCAGTTCAGGCATATTTCCCTTTCCCTTCCCCCCACCCCACCCCATCCCAGATCATGCATTCTGTCATAACTGTCCTGCATCTTTCTCTCAGTTTTTTTTTCATTTTTTAGCAATAAGTGATAATTTATGAGTACAAGCATCCTTCATGTAAAACCAATTTGCAGGCAGTTGTGCCCAAACCCACACAGCTCATGGGTCCCACCATCCAGCAGGGGGGGCTTGTATGTTCAATCAAGTTGATCAAATAAGTGTCCAGACTATATTGCTGTAGTTTCACCAGTCACCCCAATCGCAGCCCTTACATTCTACCAATCCCCCTCTTCTGCAGATTGTTCCCCAGGCTTAGAAAAGGGGCACAGGTGGATGAGAAGCAAAACAGTCTACTTTCTCTGGAGCTGTTGTCTTGGACTCTGGTCAATTCTGGCTGTTTCCTTTCATGGGCTGACAGTTTGTCCAGGAATAACCTTTTGATCCTACTAATGAAGCACAAGCAATTAGATATATAGGTATNCTCTGTTAAAAAAGAAAAAGAAGAATTATAAAAAAAACTTAAAAAAAAAAAAAAAGAGTCTTTTGGTTTCCGTGCTTTTTTTTCCGCAGCTCGTCGTTTTTTTAATATCTTGGCTGCGGAAAGCATATATCAGAGGATCAATCACAGAATTACACATGATAAGTATAAGGTACATGTTGAATTGACATAAAGCAAGAGCAGATAATGGTCCTGAGGGCTAGATCATTAAGATGAGATGGACAAAGAAGGGAGACCAACACACAATGAAAACCCCCAGCAGCATGGCGAGGGTAATGGCGCCTTTCATGCAGGCCCTTTGCCTCACAGAACTATATCTGGGGGCAGCTGCTATCCGCCTGACATGGGTCCGTGCCAGGAGGAACATGTGTATGTAGAGAGACACCATGAGGAACAGCATGGTGAAGAACATGGAGATGAGGCAAATGATGACGTAAGTGGATTCATAGTAAATGATGAAAACGATGCCACACACCTGTGGCAAAACATCCATGCATGCAATAATCAACCCACCAATCACGACCCGAGCACCGTCGCCGTGGTCATGATGTGGTAGTAGCGCAAGGCGTAGAAGATGGTGACATACCTGTCCACTGCAATGGCCAGCAAACTGCACATGGAGGCCACCACAGAAATGCAGATCATGGAGTCAAACACATTGTCAATGTGACGTACAAAGGTGTCTGCTATCACCAGATGCTTGTTATTTATCAAGTATATGGTAATGGTCTCCCAGGCATTGGACATGCTCACCAGCATGTCGGCTACAGCTAAGCTGCACACAAAGAAGACATGAATGCAATTTCTTGTTCTTCACTATGGCCCCAATCACCAAGATGTTCTCTAAGAGGCTATAAGGCCCAGAGTCAGGAACACCTCCACAGCAATACCCATGTCTTCACATGGCGAAGACTTGTTCTTGACATTTGCTCCTATAAAGCTGTCCTCTGTGCAATTCAGCGTGAGATCCGAGAAATGTGGGTGAAATGAGGAGTTCATTGCTGGAAGAAAATGCATCCATCAAATTGTACTGTAGACAGGGTTTTCATATTTTAAAGACTAATATATATATTATATATATATATATATATATATATTATATGAAGCAACAACACAATCATCTAAGCATGCCCCAAAGACTGCACAACTAAGAAATGGATGTATACCACATAACATATTAGAAGCCTGACCCTACTCTGACTTGTGTTCCTGGAGCCTGGAATTCTGCCCCTCCAACACAGGAGTGTACTATTTTCATATGCCTCTTCTTTATATAAACTCACTCTGTCTCTCTCCTCCTACTGAAGTAGATTTCATTTCTGTTCCAGCACAACTTTATTTCCCATGTCTACTCTCCTGGTACCCAAGTTCATGCTCAGAGGATCTCAGAAGCCTATAAAAATCCCAGCCTGGGGCTGAAGAGGTGGCCTAGTGGTTAAGAGCGCCGACCGCTCTTACAGAGACCCGGTTCAATCCCCAGCCCCCATATGGCACAGGCAAATCCGAGAACCATCCAAATCTCCAAGTTCGGTAAGAACTGTTCCAGTCCAGGGAATCTGACAAACCTCTTCGTACCTCCATGGCATTGCACGACACGGGTGCACAAACTGCATGCAGCAGTACAACATTCTACAACATACAGAAATAAATAAAAATTTATTAAAAAAATTTAAAAAAATCCCAGCCTAGGCTGGAGAGATGGCCAGTGGTTCAACACCAACTCCTTTGCAGAGGACCTCTGGGTCTTCAATTCCTAGCATCCACATGTGGCTAAGAACTATCTCTAACTCCAGGCATTGACGCAACTGGTGCAACCAACCTAACATAGCGACACAGTAACACTCTACACATAAGAAAAAAAATCCCAACCTAAAGAAAAAGTCTATAACATCTCCTAAACATTAGAGGGTAAGCTATGTGGCATCAGCCGTGGGTTATATCCTAACACAATAAATTGGATTCCTCACATGTGATATTATGTCTCCAAGGATAAGGAGTCGCCTCTATACAATAGTTCCAGTTGCTTTAGCTCACATATTTCTCTGTCACTTACTTCAGCAGGTGGTGTGCTTGTCTACTCGAAACATCTTGCTTGACTCAAAGGGAGACCCATATGCTTTATTGGTTTAGTGCTTTGGTAGCACTCTCTGGTGTTGCCAAGGCCATCTGTACATTTTCATGTGTGGTCTCAATACATCTTTCCCATGTTAACGTCAGGTCTTCGACAGCAGGCCTATCGCCTCGCCTCTCTTCTTGCAGGAATCCCATTTTTAGACAGAGCCTTTACCTTTTGTGGGGGGCTGTTTGGATCCCCCCTGGCCAACATCTCCTTGTAAAAATAATCCATTGCTGATGTCAAAGCTCTTGTATTAATATATTTTGCTTAAGTGCATAGCTAGGAGATTTTAGTATTAATTTGGTTCTGAATAAGAATAAAACCCTTTTCACACAGTTTTCTCTATGTCTATTAGTCAATTAAAGAAGCAGTTTTAACCATTTTATAAAAACTTTAAGGATTTACTCTAATAATAGTTGTCTCAAGTTATAGACAGTGGGAGACCTCATCATCATCATATTTCTCTCCTTGTTCTATGGTGGGGCAGTAAAGAATTCTCTCATATAAGCCACAGTAAGACCCTGTCATATTTAAACAGAAAAAAATGTAATTCATGATAAAACAACCATCCAAACATCTGTGTCTATACCAAAGTAACCTACCATAACTATTAGTACCTGTTAAATACCTATATATCTATTGCTTGTGTCTTCATTAGTAGGATCACAAGGATTATTTCCTTGACAAACCTGATCAATCAAAGAACATTATAAGCAGAGTGTTGGAAAATACTTAAGATGAATTTTTTACTGGCAAGGAAGACTGCTATAAAGCATGATGTGATAAGAAACAGCACAGGACAAGGAACACCAAGATCCTTGTTCTAGACCCTGTATTCTTATTTAGTTGTCTGTTTCCTCAATAAAAAGGAGGGTATAGAGGTTGGATGTGATGATGTCTGCCTGTAATCTTGGTCCTCTGGCAGCAGAGGGAGGAAATTTCTTAGTTCAAGGTATATATATATATATATATATATATATATATATTCTCAGTCTCTTAAAATAATGAAAAACCCCTGTCTTACAGTAAATTTGATGGATGCATTTTCTTCCAGCAATGAACTCCTCATTTCACCCACATTTCTCGGATCTCACGCTGAATGGCACAGAGGACAGCTTTATAGGAGCAAATGTCAAGAACAAGTCTTCGCCATGTGAAGACATGGGTATTGCTGTGGAGGTGTTCCTGACTCTGGGCCTTATCAGCCTCTTAGAGAACATCTTGGTGATTGGGGCCATAGTGAAGAACAAGAACTTGCATTCCCCCATGTACTTCTTTGTGTGCAGCTTAGCTGTAGCCGACATGCTGGTGAGCATGTCCAATGCCTGGGAGACCATTACCATATACTTGATAAATAACAAGCATCTGGTGATAGCAGACACCTTTGTACGTCACATTGACAATGTGTTTGACTCCATGATCTGCATTTCTGTGGTGGCCTCCATGTGCAGTTTGCTGGCCATTGCAGTGGACAGGTATGTCACCATCTTCTACGCCTTGCGCTACTACCACATCATGACAGCAAGGCGCTCGGGGGTGATTATTGCATGCATATGGATGTTTTGCACAGGCTGTGGCATCGTTTTCATCATTTACTATGAATCCACTTACGTCATCATTTGCCTCATCTCCATGTTCTTCACCATGCTGTTCCTCATGGTGTCTCTCTACATACACATGTTCCTCCTGGCACGGACCCATGTCAGGCGGATAGCAGCTGCCCCCAGATATAGTTCTGTGAGGCAAAGGGCCTGCATGAAAGGCGCCATTACCCTCGCCATGCTGCTGGGGGTTTTCATTGTGTGTTGGTCTCCCTTCTTTGTCCATCTCATCTTAATGATTTCATGCCCTCAGAACATCTACTGCTCTTGCTTTATGTCTCAATTCAACATGTACCTTATACTTATCATGTGTAATTCTGTGATTGATCCTCTGATATATGCTTTCCGCAGCCAAGAGATGCGGAAGACCTTTAAAGAGATCATTTGTTGTCATGGCTTCAGACTAACCTGTAGGCTCTCTAGTAGGTATTAAACAAAGACATTATCTGCAAGTGTCATCCCTCAAAGTCAGTCAGGTGCAGTGAGGAGGTAAGCAAGATCACTAGGAAACTCAAATGTATTATCCTTTATCTCTTTTTAGCTGAAATCCATGCTGATGCACTTCAAAACGAAATGGTGGTCCCTGTGTGTCAAAACTATGCACACATTGCTTGTCCCCATCTTGGGAATGGCCTATGACAATTCCTGGTTGTCTTTTGTTCATTCTATTCTTTCTCTATTGTCCCTTCCTTTTCTAGGAGTCTCAGTCATCCTCTACCTGATAAGTGTCCCTAGGGAATGAATAACTTCATTCAGCGAGAGTCTAAGGACGGTGAAGAACAAGCACTGTAGAGGTTTCCATCACATATGATTGTTTTATTTTTATTTTCTCCTGAAGCAGTCAAAGGCTGGATGGACCTTTTTCATTCCTTTCAGGGAAGAAGAGGCAGCCAGATCCTTTCCATTTGAAACTCCTTGTTCATTTTTTAACAGATGTCTCTACAGCTCTCCTTTCTAGGACTTTTGGTTTGATGGCTTATATTTATAATTGTCTTAGGGTCAAGCCTACCTAATTATAGCCTGTTCATAACAGTTTTACACTTACCCAGACATAAAATTCTATGCTACAAATCTTGCTTTACATTTTGTGAAAATTCTTATGCTCTTCCTCACTGTCTTAGTCTGACTCAATTCAAGGTTCCCAAGAAGCTCTTTGAGGTCACGTCAGGAATTGTGGGTGCATGCCCACCCTCAAATAGTCAAATTATATTGGCTTTCTCACACATAGTCTGTCTGCATTTCTTGGTGTCAGAATCTTTGTCATTATGTGCTTTGCAGTATTTTAATCAGACTCTATCAGTCATCAAAGGCCTGGTCTGTATCCAGGGACTTCCATTGTCTCCAATCTGGAATGAAAGAAAAAAGCTCAAGCTCAGGATTTAACTCCGCTGTTCACTGGCTGTATGGCCTTAAACAATTTTACCTCGGGTTCCACAACAGTCTCGACCTTCCTGGATGACCAAAAGAACTACTTAAAAAAATGTGAGAACTTCTTGTAAATTTGCAAAGCACATAAGGGTTTTCTTTTTGTCTTAAAGAAAAAGTCCATATATGACCAAAGAGTGAAGGAAGGACACAGGTGTTAGTGGGCAGAGCAGTGTCCTGGACACCAGGAGGCTGGCTTTGCTCAGAGCAGCTGTGTGGCATCTGGGTTCCAGTGTTCTTATCTGAAGTGAAGTGTGTGAGTTTCTGTCACTCATGTGCTCCATTCCTTTGGTGGCCTCTTGGTATTAGTAGTTTGTCTTTGGTTGCTCGGTCCAAGTGGAGGAGAAAATGTAAATAGAGCAAGGGCACAGAGGTCATACAACAGCGAGACAGCACTATGAGTTTGATCTTCTATACTGAAGACTTTAAGGGCAGAATAACTTCCTGGGCCTAGCTGCATAAATAACTCTTGAGCATGAGCAGCCGCCCTTCTGGGATCTCAGTATAAAACAAAATGATGCTGGCATACAAAGCGAAGTGCATGCGATGTTGAAATCTTCAGAAAATGGCAAATTAACAGGTTGTTTGCCACTTTTTTGAAGAGGCACCTATCCTTTCAGAATGTTTCCTGTTCCTTTTTTTTGGAAAGTCATGGTCACATCTGTGAATCAAAGTAAGTGTTTTCTTTGTAACTGCTAGAGACAGCACAGTCCAATGTTGCTGAGGATTAGCACAGTAGTATGGGTTTCGGGAAGGTTGCCTCCCACTGTAGAGAATGAGTACTCTTGTAATGTTTGTTGTTGTTTGTATTGTGTAATGTTCCATTATATCTTCTGCCTAATATCCTTGAATCCTAAGACAGGCGACTGGAATTCCAATTCTAGGGGTAGAGTAACCTTTTACCTTTGTGGTTAGACTGGCTCTATCTGGGGACTCAAGTCTCATTAGACTAATTTTCTGCTCTGGGTGCTGTGTCTTAAAACAAATTCTGACCTTTATATTAAGGTCTTTAAGAAAATGCTCAAATGTATTTTAATCTAATGTAAACAAGGTAACCCATGTCTTCAAGCGTTGTGTTGTTTGGAAAAAGTATATGTATGCAGTAACTTGTTAATTATCTGCAAATGATCCAAACCCCTGCTACCCCAAATGAAGTCCCCTGAACAAAAAGTACACATATATATCAAGTATATGGCATTGTATATTAACTTTCTGCTTCTGTGGGAAATATATTTGGTGTAAAATGTGTGTTCAAATAAATTGTTAATAAAGTAGAAGGATGTGTCAATTAAAATATACTACTAAATATATATTGCAAATAAAGCAGAAGGATTAGACTATACTTTTAAACGGCTATGCAGGTATTTGAGATTCAGAGAGTTTTGGACTTGGTGGGGATTTTTTTTTCTTGGTGGGAATTTTTTTGACAGGTACTACATAATAAGATTGTACATACATTGGTGAATTTTACTGGACAATATTTATTGCCTGTAGGATTGACATTCAAAATGATAGTAATCCTACAAGTAAAATTTACATTTGATGATATATATTGTTGAAAGGTCTCTCTTAGTAAATGATCATTTGTGAGCTGTCACTTATTATGGGCTCAGTGTGGGCCTGCAAGTAGTGAGCATCAGTGAAGCTGTGTCACCAAGAGCTCATGGGACATGAATTATGCCAAGGCCTGAATATTTCAAGATATCTGAAAACATGCTCACAATTCAAGACACCTCGTATAATTAAATATAACCTAATGAGCCAGGGACTCATATATGTAGTATGAGATGACACTCCCATACTTATAATGGTAACTCTCACTGGTAGCTAAGGGGTATTGGAACTTTGAGGTGAGGCAGGAACTGAAAATATCACAGATTGTCTCTCCATCTATAGAAGGACTAGATGAAAGACTGTCTTCAGCCTTACTTAGTCTCCTGGGTGCTGAGATAACAGGCATATGTTACCACTGCCTGCTGGGACTTTGCATTTTAAAAAATATTTTATTTATTTACTTTTATTTTTTATGTGCATGAATGTATTACCTGCGTGTTTATAAATATACCTGTGCCATGCAATGCCCACAGAGGTCAGAAGGCATCAGATTCCCTGGTACTAGAATTATGGATGGTTGTTATCCATCATGTGGGTGCTGGGAATTGAACCCTGGTCTTCTGAAAGAGCAGTCTATTACTATTACAGAGCCATCTATCTCTCCAGCCCTGGATTTTGCATTTTTATTATTTTATTTTATTTTTTGGTCTTTTCGAGGTAGGGTCTCCCTGTAGTCCCAGCTGTCCTGGAACTCACTCTGTAGACCAGGCTGGCCTTGAACTCACAAAGATCCACCTGCCTCTGCCTCCCAAGTGCTAGTATTAAATATAGAATTCTTTTTTTAAGTAAATAACTTATTTTATTTTATTTTATATTTTGGTCTTTTTAAGACAGGGTCTCCCTGTAGTCCCAGCTGTCCTGGAACTCACTCTGTAGACCAGGCTGGCCTTGAACTCACAAAGATCCACCTGCCTCTGCCTCCCAAGTGCTAGGATTAAAGGCGTGCGCCACCATGCCCGGCCTGGATTTTGCATTTTTAAACAAGCCCTTGGGTACTGTTGGTCCCATTTTGAGAACCTTATGTTCCCAAGTCTCAGCACCTTCACATGACAACTGTTTATTTTTCAATCTTGCTATATGCTCATAACAAATTAGCAGAGACTCTTACAGCTACTCAGGGACCAGGCTGTCGGAGGCCTAGTGCTGACACACATCTGCATGTGAGTTTCTTTTCTCATGACATTTCACTCCTACCATCAAAGTGGGCCAGAGAAATCCAATCCCCATGTGCCAGAACACTGGTGTATAATACCCGTTATATGCTCAGCATGATGCAATGTCATTGTTCTCAAGGAGATTATAAGCCAAGAATCAGTACATGGTCTTATATGGGAAAGAGTACACCATATAGTTAAGAATGAACTCATTGTAGCAGGGCATGCATATGAGGAATGAGGGATCTGATGTATTCCCACATGAGAGCATTGACATAGTGGTTGTCAGGCAAGTAGCACAGTTTTAGGGTGAGGAGATGAATTTGGAGAAGTTCCTCAGTCATCAAGGTATGCCTGGTTCTTTCCTCCTTTCTCCCTGAGAATTACTTTTGCATGTAAAAATTGAAAGAGAAAATAGTAAGGGAAGGGAGATGAATATATAAATATATAAGTCCTTGAAGAATGGGTTGAATCTGAATAGAGGAGAGAGGAGGATGGATGGGGTGGGAAAGCGCTGAGTGGAGGTCAATGTTTATGGGAAAGCAGCCTGATTCCAGTCAATGCACATGAGAGGGCAAGAGGGAAAGATCACAAAAATGTGGAAAATACCAGAGGCTGGATGGCTTTCAAAAGCCAGGGAGAATCCATTTTACTTGTCTTTTATAAAAACTAGGGAACACTTAAAATCTCTTTTTTTTTTCTCTGTCTCTCATCTCTCTCTCTCTCTGTCTCTCTTTCTGTCTCTCTCTCTCTTTCTCTCTCTCTCTGGTCTTTTCAAGACAGGGTCTCCCTGTAGCTCTACAGGGAGACCCTGTCTTGAAAAGACAGGGGTCTTTTCTGTAGGCCAGGCTGGCCTTTAACTCACAAAGATCCACCTGCCTCTGCCTCCCAGAGGGCTAGGATTAAAGGCGTGCACCACCACGCCCGGCTTCTCCATCTCTTTTTAAATACCTAACATGATCTGATAAAGCTGTCTTTATAAATTAGTTTTAAAGAAAGCTTGTTTTTACACAGGAAGAGGCTGAAACAATCAGGGAGGATGAAGGGCCAAGGCTTGGTTGAGGGACAGGGATGGAGAGCACAGGAAGTCATGTTAAATGGAGATCCCTCTGTGAGATACCCACTTAACTAGGTTTCAGAAAAAGGATCTCAAGCCCAGTTGGCCAGGTCTGCTACCTTCCTATATCTCGGTGACTTTTGTTTCTGTATGGAGATCTTTCTTTTACAGTATCTTTCACATCACAACTTGCTATGTGTCTTTCCCACTATTTCCTTTACCTTTCCTCCCTTTCCTCCCTTTTCTCCCTTCTCTTCCTTCTCTCCCTTCTCTCCCTTCCCTCCCTCCCTCCCTCCCTCCCTCCCTTCCTCCTTCCCTCCCTCCCTCCCTTCTTTCTTTCCTTCTCCTTCCTGATTACCACTCTTAATGAAGGGCAAATGAGCTTTGTTAAGCCTTTTAATCTTGTTTCAAATGGAAAGACATGACCGGATGTCTTTTTCATATTTGTGTTCTTACGCTGTAAAACTCTGTGCATTGATGCCTGGGGAGGGGGAGGTCAGCTTGGTCTGTGAGTGCCCCCCTGCCCCTGCTGGATGCTGCAGCCTGCCTTGATCATATTAGTAAGGCCTGAGTTAACATCATATAACTAGAAATAAATGACAAATGGAAGCAGAACCAGGGATCTTCAAAACAACTTTGTTGGTTTCTAAAGCTATTTCCTGTTTTATTCTTTTCTTTACCACTACATTTCCTAGTTATTTTTTTTCCTGGTTATTTTTATTTTAGGGCCATAGACCACTCAGCTTTGTGATGGTACAGCTACTATTCTTCCTACACCACCAAGGGCTGCTCACCAACGCCATAGTCTTCATCTCCACCTGCTTTGCCTCGTTTTCGGTATTTGAAACTACTGTCTCCTTCCCTGGCTTCTATAGTATTCTCAATTTTGATTTCGGACCCCTGTTCTCTGTGCAAACATTTTGGCTTTCTGTTTCTTTTCTCTGTCCCACATTTAGGCTAGTTCTGACTGTATCTTTAGCAACTTTACTTTTCATATATATGTTGATTTCTCAACGATCTCATCAACATCTATGATTTTGACTTAGTAAATGAAAATCCCCCTATTGATGAACATATAGTAATTCGACATATGGATAGGGTTCAGTGTGATATCTCCACATAGGCATACTGTGTGTACTGTCAAATCCCACCCACTTTCTCCACCTCTCGGCACTCCATAGCCTCTATTAATCTCTATTCAGGTTGACTTTTTGTTTTACATTTTCACACATGAAAGAAAATATAAAGAAGTACTTCTTTTTCTGTGTGTAGCTTTTCTCACTTAGTATGATATCACACTATCTTCAAGGTCCATTGTTTTTTCTGCAAAGGACAGCACTTAATTCTTCTTCATGGCTGAAAAGTTCTTTTTGTGTGTGTGTGTGTGTGTGTGTGTGTGTGTGTGTGTGTGTGTGTTCTAAAGTTCTACCTGGTGTTTCAGGGAATTGCATGCCATGCCAGGCATCTCAAGCTGTGCTTCACATCTCTTCCTGGCTCCGCTGTCTTGGTGAAGTAATCTCCCTGGTCTGTAAGTCAGAAATTTTGAAGGCATCTTAGCTGTTTCTTCTCCTTCGGCATCTCTAGAGAGCCATTTAGAAAACCCTGATCTACTGCTGAGATGCTCCATCCTTAATTTCCCCAGTCTGAGTTCTGTCTCATCATCTTTAAGTTTGGATTTTTTTTTTAATTAATTTTACTTAGTTCTGTATGTGTGTGAATGTACTGCCTGCATGCAAGTCTGTGCACCTGTGTCGTGCAATGCCGCGGAGGTCAGAAGAGGGTCTCGGATTCCCCTGGAGCTGGAGTTCTCCTGGAACTGGAGTTTCAGACGGCTCTCGGCCGCCATGTGGGTGCTGGGGATCGAACCCGGGTCCTCTGTAAGAGCAGTCGGCGCTCTTAACCGCTAGGCCATCTCTCCAGCCCCAAGTTTGGATTTTTGTATTGATAGCAGACTATTATTAGTTTCTCTCCCCCAGTCTCCTTTTAATATAATTGTAACATTGTAACTGTAATAATATCATTCTTTTTATTTAGGAACTTTCTACACCTTCTTCTCCTGAGCTTTATGTATCTGATCCTCCAGGTCTTAGTTTCATTTCTTGTTGCTACATTAAAATACCCTGACAAACAACACTGGGGATAAAGAGGTTATTCGGTTCAAAATTCCATATTATACTCCATGGGTGGCAGGAACTTGAAGCAGCTAGTCTCGTGCTCAACTTCTTTGTTCAATCCAGGGCCCAGCTTGTGAAGTGATGCTGCCCACATTCAGGGCAGGTCTTCCTATGTTAAGTAACCCAATCAAGAACTCCTCCCACCCAGCCATGCCTGTAGGCCAGCCTGATTTACACAATCCATCCTTGAGACTCTCTTCCCAGATGATTCTAGATTGGGTCACATTGACATTTAAAGCTAAGCATCACACCCACCTTCATCTTCAAGCATCTCCAGAATGTTAGCCAACCTTCTAGCCATCCTTCTCATCAATGGTATTAGACTCCAGAACACAACTTGGGTTTGTCTGCTTCCAAATCTGTGGGCATCATGCAGCTAGACTCACGGGAGTCTCAGTTGCACATTAGATGCCTCTCCTTCAGTGAGTCCCGTTTGCGATCTGTACATTTTATACATATTCCACCACCTATTTCAGAGAGTAGTTCTCTGTTCTTTATGAGAACATTAGAACTTTTGTGGGAGGGACTTGTATCAGGTAGGGCTTGTGCCGTCCATCAGAGCTTTCAGACATGACAGAACATATTTGTTCTTTGTGCAACAGGAGCCACAATCAGATGTGGCAACTGCACATTGACAATGAGGCCAGTGTGACTGAGGACATGGCTTGCACATTCAATTTAATTAAACTTATACTTAAATAACCACATGTGGTTAATGACTATCACAATAAATCTGGAAAGAGTTAGAATTTTGTTCATTACATATAACAGAAAATTCACAGACCAGGACACACCCAAGAGGACAGGATACTTCTCTTCTGGAGGTTAGCATTTCATAGCTGGAGCAGACCTTGGAGTGCTGCAGGGAATCCAAGCTTCTGTCCTCTCAAGGGTAATTCATCATCTAAGTTCTGTATTAGAATTGAATCACAAGCTAGAATGGAAGGAAACAATGAAACAACCAGGAACACCAGCTCTCCCTCACAAATATTTTTAGTATCTTTAGATACTAATATTTTTTCTCACTTTTCTGTTCTCCTGAATTGATTTTATATATTTGTTATCTTTCTCTTCTGATTTCTTTTCTCTTGTTTTGGGCTAAACATTCTGAAAGACTGCCTCAGCTTTGTCTCTTTCCCTCAGTCTGGACTTTGCAATATTTGTTCCTCAGCCTATGCCAGTGGAATTCAGAAGAGGGCATCAGATCCCCTGGAACTGGAGTTATAGATGGTCGTTAGCCACCACGTGGGTGCTGGGAACTGAACATGAATCCTCTGCAAGAGCAGCCAGTGCTCTTAACCACTGAGCCAGCTCTCCAGCCCTCAGAAAGCTGTTCTATAACACATAGATCCGTGACTTCATCTGCTCCCTCCAGTTTTAAAAAAATTCAGACCTTTTACTTGAAAAATAGATATTTTTTTCAAAGTCAACTATTCCATTTATTATGTTCCTTCCTTTTTGTATGGCTTACTTCCATCAAATAGGTGAGTCTAGGTTTTCCATTCATACTTATAAATGAAAGGATGGTGGGCTTGATTTAGTACTGCATGAGTTTCCTTGTAGTCATTCCAGAATAAAACATGCAGGCTGGTTAACTTTGTGAGCAGGTGAGTACATCAATCATGAAACTTTACTCAAGGAGTGCTTAGACTGGGAGCAGGCTGATAGACTGGACACACTTTACCCCTCTGTCCCCACAGAAGGGAGCTGGTATGGTACTCTGCCCCTTCTCTGGGGGCCTATCTGCTATTCTTGTTGGTTCCCGGAGGCATGATCACATACTACTGTGTGTACTTGGTGTTGTGTAGTGGAGAAGGCCATGGCACATTTTGTAGACGGTTTCCATGTGATCACTTGTTCTCTTTCTTCTAAGCTGATCTCCAGTTCCACTCACTCTGCTGCCATCTTTCTGGGTTTTCTGGTGTGTCTTGGTGTGATGGTTAATCCTGGGTGTCAACTTGACTGGACTAAGGAACAAATAAGAGAAAAAGGATCTTCAGATTGGACTACCTCAACCTGGATGGCCCACCCCAAATGTGGGTGTTACCTTCTGCTGGCAGGCAGTATTAAAGGCCATGCCAGAGGGATCTGGTCCCTTTTCTCCTGCGGCTTGCCTCTCTCTCACTGGTGAGTTTGTCTTGCTGCTGTGATCAACCCTACAGATCCCAGCGTGTACTGAGACCAGCAGATCTCCTGGAATCCATCGGGCTTTCAGCACCAGATTGGGACTACTGAGACATCCAGCCTTGCGGACTGAGCAGTTCCCTGGATTCTCAGCCTCTCCAGTGTGGCGTGGCTACTGTTGGACTCCTTGAGCTCTGTCATGTGAGCAAATCAATAAATTGTATATAGCTATATATTCGTCCTGTTGCTTCTGTTTCTTTAGAGAACCCCGACTAATACACTTGGTCTGTGACTGTCTTGAGCTAGCCTCTTATTTAACAATCAACCTCATGCACTTCCAGCTTCTGGAATTCATTTAAAACCTAGTTATTTGACATCTTCTAGCCTGTCTGCGCACCTTTTATGATTCACTCTCTTTTTAAGTATTTTTAGCTGTCATTTCTGTAGAAGAGAAGTGCTTGTATATTATATTCCTCACATGAGAAATTTTTTGAGTGTGGTTTTAGGAGGAGGCTTGGCTCTAGCAGGATCTGCTTTTTGGGCAAAGAGAAGACAGGAGGTTGCCCAGACCCAGTCTCCGTTCTCACTTTGGTTCTACTTGCAAGCTGGTATCAACATGTAAGGCAGGAATTTGTGCCGATGCCAAGTAAGTGGGGTCTTATCTCATTCTGCCATCTTGCTTGGTCTTTTTTCTTGTTTTGCATCCTATCTAGGGAGCAAAGCATCTAGCTAATTCAAGTAAAAAGCAGAATCAGGCCAGAGGAGATGAGATTCTAGTTCCAAGTCTCAGGGTCTCTGTGCAGAGGCATCCTCTCATGTGTGCAGTGAAGTGCTTGGAAAGTTAGTGTCAAACTCTTTCATGCCAGTAGGTGGCAGTGAGCAGATTTTTGCTCTGTGTTCCACCCAACCCTCCCAACAGTAGGTAAATTCCAGAAGCTCCAGATAGATTTCTCAAGCTCTCATTGCTTGAAAGATGTTCAGAATGTTATCAGTATACTTTGCAATGTCCTCTGTATTTTGAAAGGATTTGTTCATTCAATTATCCACCCACCTTAAAAAGTAGGTAACTATTACTCTTCTTTGCCTCCAGGACACTGAAGCTTAGGGAGATGAACTTGTCTAAGGATGTATTACCAACATGCCCTTGTCTCTGAATTCAAGCTTAAGATCTTTGAGGAGTTACACACTTCGTTGTTGCTTTAAATCTTTGGTTGTCCTTGCTTTATTTGACTTCTTGCTGTTCTCTTGACGGACTCAGTTTGATTTCTTGCTTCTGTGTTAGAATTATGGCCACACACCCTCACTTTGTCTTCCATGTGCAGTCATATGCATATGTGCCTATGTAGCAGGGCAGAGATGGGCATGAAAAGTTACAGGTAAGATTTAATGCTTAAAACAGGTACTGGAGGTTGCTATAAAAAGCCTGATGTAGACCTAGGGTTGTCCAGAGTCTATGCTGCTCTATACAGCTCAGGACAATATTAGCAGGGGTCCTGTAGCTGTTCAGAGTCGCCGTGGGGTGACATGCATTCAGGCAGCTGCCGTGCTTGCTCTAGCCCTTTCTGCTCAGAGCACATCAACATAGCTTTCCTAGCATCTTCCCAGGAGATATGAATGACAGAAGGAGGGGGGTAGGAATAATAAATGAAAGGAACAGGAATGATGGAGCACAGTGGGCAGGGTTAGTATTGGTGGCAGGAGGGCCCTGCAGGAAACAATACCACAGCAGCGGCTGAAGCAGAAGGTGCTATGGCTTGGGGCGGGGGTGGGGGGCAGCCATTCCCAAATTCTCTATGGGCTTGAGTGCAATAAGCCTAAGGCCAGAGACTTTGTGCCATGTGCTATGAGCCTAGGTGCCCATGAAGCCCAACATAGCATAGGTAGATTGGAATTGGGGGAGGGCTGATAGTCCTCCCTCATGTTGATAGTCCTCCCTCATGTTGATATTCCTGACTAATGTTGATAGTCCTCCCTCATGTTATTAGTCCTCCCTCAAGTTGATAGTGCAGCCTCATGTTGATAGTCCTGCCTCATGTTGATAGTCCTGCCTCATGTTGATAGTCTGCCTCATGTTGATAGTCCTGCCTCATGTTGATAGTCCTGCCTCATGTTGATAGTCCCCCCTCATGTTGGTAGTCCTCTCTCATGTTGATAGTCCTGCCTCATGTTGATAGTCCTCCCTCATGTTGGTAGTCCTCCTTCATGTTGGTAGTCCTCCTTCATGTTGGTAGTCCTCCCTCATGTTGGTAGTCCTCCCTCATGTTGATAGTCTTCCCTCATGTCGATAGTCCTGCCTCATGTCGATAGTCCTCCCTCATGTTGATAGTCCTCCTTCATGTTGGTAGTCCTCCCTCATGTTGATAGTCCTCCCTCATGTTGATAGTCCTCCCTCATGTGGATAGTCCTGCCTAATGTTGTGCTCTGGTCCTTTGGTATTTTTGTGTCCAGTTTCTTTCCCCCTTTCAAGATCCAGGGCTCAGGAGCATCATGTATGAGTCTGTGTGCAGGAGTCAGTGGCAGGGTATGCTGGACATGTCTTCCCTCATATAACTCTGCTTGGTCACATCCATGTAACTTCCGGAGTGTGGACTTAGTCTGAGTGTGGGGTGCCTGTTCTCTTCTTGACTTGTGTTTTGCTTTCCAGAGATGTCTACATTTTACTATGCCACAAGTTATGGAGGCACAGGGGAGAGGAGATTAGAGGTGTTGTAGGATGAAACCTTGGACACAAAGAGTAGCCCTCAGCTATGAGGACATGGCATTCCACCTCACTAGACGTGGATGTCATGACCAGTGTCTTTCACACCTTAGAGGCACCTGCTCCTGTGCTCATATGTCAGCCAGAACTCCTCTACTATCCACTACCGATGTACATTGCTTACAGTGCTCCGCACAGTCTTGGTTTTGCTCCTCACGGTGCCCTCATCTGGCTTCTTGATTCTGTTGCTTTGTGCTTGATGGAGCTGCTTTCGCTTCTCCATAAAACAGGACACAGACTCAGTTTTTTGCCCCTAGGCTTTTCTCTCTGTCCCGAAGTTCTTGTGTTCTCTTTTCCTCTATGTATTGACTGGTTTTTATAAACAATTCCTTTTGGGACATGATCTAATTCTTGAGTCCAGGGGCCCTTCTCTGGTCCCTTATTATCCTTTGCTTCTCCTGAATAAATGCTTATTAGGCTTTTCCACATCCCATTGCTATGGAGGACATGGTTGACATCAGGCTATGCCTGGCTCTAATTTACTTCATAGGGTATAAACAGAGGTTATTTGTTGTTGTTGTTATTGTTGTTGTTGCTTGTTTTTGGCTGTACCTTGTCCCAAGAGACTCCATTTTATGAACTATTAACATTTGAGTTAGTTGTAAATGTAAATGTAGAGGCAGGATAACTGTGTACCTGGGTGGGCACTTAAACATCCTTTGTCTAGCCCCACCCATGAATCACAGACTAAAAGAATAAGTTTTAAAAAGTAAAATAAGACTTATCAAAGTAAATTGGGACCATATGAGGGTAGAAAGACCAAGTGTAAGAACTTGTTGGACATACTGGACTGAGGAAAAGGTACACTAACCCTTGTGGGGGACCTGCAAAAAGAAGGACCAACACTCTGATGCTTACTCCATCCGGCGGTCTGCCATCTGACCACTTGGTGTGCACTATGATGCTTACTCCATCCGGTGGTCTGCCATCTGACCACTTGGTGAGCACATCATGGGACGGATGGACAGAGTACTCCCAACTATCCTAGCTGCTTCAGGGCATCCCAGTCCCCACTGCTGACACAGCCTATCAGTTTGTGGTCTTCCTGTCTGCCTGTCCATCCAATGGCCTACCTGGATCCAGTTCTGTGTTTCACCTCTGCGGTCTCTGTGGTTTCACATCTTGCTCAGCCAGCTCGGCTGGACAATTGTCAGCTCTGAGCCTGTGTCTTGACTCTGTCGCAGCACCATCAGCAGACCTGCAGCTGGGTTCTTATCCTGTGTGGTGTGTTGTGCAGTGTGCGATCTGAGAGTTAAAATTAGCACTTAAGATTGGAGGAAAAGAACCTGTGCTTGACTCAGCCAGCTATAAAGGGCAATTAGGGACTGCTTGGCAAACTGCAGCTAAGGAAACAGACATAGCTTGTGGATTTATTGCCATTCACTTAATTCTGACATTGTGAGAAGAGAAATGTATCAGCTTCTGACTGAGTTACTCAGAATATTTGTTGAAGAGGCAACAAGTAGTATAGTCTAAAGCAAAGCTTAAGAAGTCACAATAGGAAGATATTTCACCAATAGGAGGCATTGGGCAGTAGCTATTAAGAACAAAAACACCAAAGTGAAATATTGTTAAGTACTTCAAAATCAAAGAACTCTGCTGAGAACCCCAAGGTTTGATAGGAGAGCAGGCAGGGTGGGTATGAAACACCTCATACAGAGTTACTCATAAAGGTAGCAAGGAGGATGGTGAAAAACAGGCCCAGCAGAAGACCAGGAAGGAACAAACACAGAGATCCTGCCTCTCTCAGGCACTTCTGGCCATGGAGGAGGAGGAGGAACAATGGACAAGACCTGAATGTATCTTACTCACATCTATATAACATTTCTAATTTATAAATGTGCAGTTATTTAAACTTTATTTATAATTATTCTTGCCTCAGCTGAGCAACATCAATGTTATATACCCCTTTCCCTGAAAGCAACTGTGCTCTGATAATTTTAAATCCCTTAGCAGGGCGTGGTGGTGCACGCCTTTGATCCTAGCACTCTGGAGGCAGAGGCAGGCAGATCTTTGTGAGTTCAAGACCAGCCTGGTCTACAGAGTGAGTTCCAGGACAGCTGGGGCTACAAGGAGACCCTGTCTCGAAAAGACCAAAAAAAAATCCCTTAACAGACTCTAGAATTAATCCACCACTTATTTTTAGACTTGGTAATCTTGGTATATGAGTGGAGGATATGTAGGCATATTTTACAGTAATATAAATTTAAAAAAAGGAAAAATGTGAATCCTGAAATATGATATGGAAATGACAGTTTGTGTACAGATGATATAATTTTAGTATAGGTGTGACATATATATATATATATATATATATGCATATATATGTGCATATGTTGAAGTGGTACAGATTGGGGGGAACAACGGCAGAGGAACAGGGACAGGGAACCAACTAAAACAGTAAAGTTCCCCCAAGGACAATAATCCCCTGCTTTGAAAAAACTTTGAAAAGAATCAGAAAAAAAAGAAAAAAAGAAAAAAAAAGAGAAAAGAATCAGAAAAAGATCCAAGGCAGGTTTGGCAGGGTGCATGAACTCGGGTCGGGTGGGGGGCATGGAAGACAAGATGAGTCTAGATTGGACTGAGAAACGATGTATGAAATGCACATAACTTCAATAAAAATGTAAAAAAAATTACTCTTGCCTCCTGTTGTGCTCTGTGAAGGAACTGAATAGGATGCATCCCATGTGGCAAGTCCTTAGACAGAAGCATTTTCTCTTTCTCACTATGACACAGGCTGATACAGTCTTCAGCTTCAGATGAGGCTATGGATGCAGAGAGAAGTGAAGTAACTTGTCTTAGTTACTAAAATGATATGCAGCATTCCTAGAATTGAGGCCCAGGCAGTCTAGATGACTCTTTGTTCTTAATTGTCATGTACATGGCACCCTTGTATGACCAAACTACTAATGTGCTCTGCACAATTCATTCTATTTTTCAGCATTATTTTCTTCTAAACTCATTTTGCTCATTTAATAAAATCCTGAATTAGAAAGCCATTAATTCTCTGACTCAGGGGACCCAGTAAGCACTTATAGTCAATGTTAAAAAGAGAACTTTACATGGAAGGCCATTATACTGAGATGGCTCCAGTATTTTGGGTGAATAGAGTGAAGTCCAATGAAACTAGAGACTTTGCCAATCAGAAACTGGCAGCTAACTTTCTTTTCTCTTGAGATAGAATGGTGTTGTGAAAGGCATATTGGCTTGGAACTCATAATGTATCCTGGGCTGGCCTCAACCTTGCCACCCTCTTCTCTATGCCTCCTGAGTGCTGGTGTTACAGGTTTGTGCCACCTAACACCAGTTGTCAGCTAACTTCTAAAAAAGAGAGCTTATCAATCAGAAACCAAATTATTTCTCAGCAAAGAATTTCCATCTAATCAGATAGGCTTTATCTTGCTTGTATGAACACCTCCTAAGTGTTTCTTTCTTCGTATCTTCATAGTGGAGTGCTCAAGTGCTTGTGACCAGATACTGTCCAGTTTATGATACACTGTCTGTGCAACAAATTCTAAAAAGTTTTAGCACAACTTTTTATCTGTGAGCAGTTCTGGAGTTAGAATTAAGGATCCCAGGACATCTGTGGCAGCCCAGGCAGATGGAATAAATAAAGTAAGGTGGCCAGAGACCACACTCTCTGTGCTCCCCTTTGCAATTAGAGATCATAGGCTATTCTGCCTTTCCTGACTTGAAGTTTTGAGCCCTCTGAATTCAGTTTATTTATTTACTTATTTGTTGTGTTATGGTGCTGGGGATGGAACCTAGGCCTAGAGCATATTAAGCAAGCTACATTCCCCATCCCCTTTGAAGTTTATTTGACCATTTAAAACACAGACTGGGGTAGAGAAGAGATGGCTCAGCAGTAAAGAACACTGGCTACTCTTGAGGAGGATCTGGGTTCAATTCCCAGCACCTACTTGGTAGGTAACAACTGTTTATAACTTCAGTTCTAGGGGAATCCAACACCCTCTTCTGACCTCTGAGGGCATTGCATGACATGGGTGCACTTACACACATGCAGGCAATATACTCATATAAATGAAAATAATACACTTGGGAGGCAGAGGCAGGTGGATCCTTGTGAGTTCAAGGCCAGCTTGGTCTACAGAGTGAGTTCCAGGACAGCTGGGGCTACAGGGAGACCCTGTCTCGGAAAGACAAAAAAAAAATAAATGAAAATAATAAATATTTAAGAAATGCTTAAAAAAATGAAACCCAGTCTGGGCCTGGAAGTCAGAGTTGTTTGACATTGGATTTGGTTCAACAAAAACTGGATTGTTCCCGATGAAAGGTCTCAAGCAGACAAGATTTTGGTAAGACAGGAAATCATAGTTTCACCTGAAGCCAAAGAGTCAAAACTCTGTCTAATTTTTTGTGCAAAATGTATGGGCCAGGGCCATACATTTCCCAGAGAAAGGGGTGAAATTTACTAATGACAATATAGACACAGTGGCCACAGTGGGGAAATCCATTTTTATCCTAAGTAAGGTTGTTAATTTATGGGGTGCAGAACCCCAGAGTTTATGGGAAACATTGACTGCCCCTCCCAAAGATCCTGTACAGAAAACACATGGAAAATTGTACATATCTGATGAAATAAAAGTGCCTTGACTAACTTCACTTGGATTGCTCCTTCTGTCTTCTCTGTTGCAGTCTGCCTAATTATTTTGAGTCTATTAATATTTTAAAAAATCAGTTACCTTTCATGTTTAAAAATGAAAATAAAGTTAGATAAATGTCTTATGAAGACTCTAATAAACCAGAATGACATCTTTCATTGCTTTTTTCCCCTTGGTCGAAATCTCATCTCAATATAATGGCAAGAGTTCTTTGACCCAAAATAAAATAGGCAGAAGCTTGCTAGAGTCTTTATTTGGAACATTTGATCCTGGATTTGCTGATTATTATCAGTTTACTAGTATAATGTTATGAGCTGATGAACGTTCTCAAAGAATGACTAAAGCTGAATGAGGAAACAGGAAGATAATATCAAGGATCCTGTGTCTCAGATAGCTGTGAACGGTAGGCTGAAAAAAGTTGGAAAAATAACAGAGAATATTTTGAAATCTATCCCTAAGAAATTCACACAAAATAGTGATTAGTCTGTTATAAAATATTGCGAACAAAAAAGGCTAACAAGCATCAATGCAAAAGCAAAGCTCTCACCTTTAAGGGAATGGTTGAGAGATGGCTTGTTCTGCAGTCAAATGTGACTAACCATGGTGCATCAGGTACTTTTCTGTTCTTGTGATAAAACACCATGGCCAAAGGCAACTTATGGAGGAAAGAGTTTATTTTGGCTTATGGTTCCAGAGGGATAAGAGGAGAGCAGTAGGAGACCGGTGTTGCTGAGGGCCAAGTGGATAAAATAGGTGTGCTTAAATGAAAGGGTTGAGGGGCTATAGAAGGAAATTCGGGAATAAAGGGAAAGAAGGAGCTCAAGAGAGGTGGCACCATAGGAGACTGGAATTATCAAGGGAGAAATGGGGAAAATGGGGACACTGTAAATGGGGAAGGCATGGAGGGAGGGTTAGGGAGGGAGGGAGAGAGAGAGAGAGAGAGAGAGAGAGAGAGAGGATTAATAATGCCTAGCTAGTACAAAAAAAGAGGGAATCATATTAGTCTAAGTAAATAATGACAAATTACAAATACAGTATCTCTGTCTACATGAGTCCATGTGCCTAACTGAAGGCTATATAACCAGAAACAGTGCCAGACAAGAGAAACCTTCCCTTGAGTTGTTGGCCAGGGTAGACTCCCAAAATTAAACAGGCTGTTGTCATAGCCCTCGATTGCCTCCCAGAACTTAAAGACTCACTTGCTGAAGACAAAACATACTTTGGAGACTGGATTTGGAGTAATGGAGCTGGAATTGACGGGGAAGCCACTTCCCCGAAGGCTAGTGTGCTGGATAGCTTTAGTGTCGACTTGACACATTTGGGCTGAAGGAGCCCCCATTGGGGGAATTGCCTCCATTGGACTGGCCTGTGGCCATTTCTTGATTGTTAAGTGATGTGGGAGGGCCCAGCCCACTATGGGCGGGGCCACCTCTGGGCAGGTTGTTGTGTATTAATTGTATAAGAAAACTGGCTGATAGCGGTTAAGAGCGCCAATTGCTCTTGCAGAGGACCCGGTTTCGATCCCCAGCACCCACATGGTGGCTGAGAACCATCTGTAATTCCAGTTCTAGGGGAATCCAATGTCCTCTTCAGACCTCTGCAGCTTTGCACGACACAGGTGCACCAACCTACATGCAGACAGTACATTCATACACATAAAAATAAATAAATTAATAAAATTAAAAAAAAAAGAAAGCTGGCTGAGCATGGGCCAGGGAGGCAAGCTAGTAAGCAGTGTTCTTCTATGGCCTGTGCTTCTTTTTCTGTCTCCAGGTTCCTGCCCTTACTCCTAACTTGGGCTCCCTAGGAGATGAATTGTGACCCAGGAGATGTAAGATGAATAAATCCTCTCCTCCCCAAGTTGGTATTGGTCAGACTGTTTTGTCCCAACAACTTTGAAGGGAAACTAGGACAGAAATTGGTACCAGAGAGTGGGCTATTGCTGTGACAGACCTGACCCAGTTGTTTTGGGAGAATTGTGGACATGTAAATGTTAGAACTTTGTGCTAGAAAAGCCATTGGGTATTTAAAGTTTGTTGTGGAACTTGGAACAGTTATGCTGAAAGAGTTGTAGGTGATGGAGGCCTGGCTTGTGAAGTTTCAAAATAAGTATCAGGTCAGGATATTTTGTGGGATATTTTGAATTGAGATTCTGGGTTTGGTTGGCTAGGGTTGAAGAATCAGCTGTGTGATTAAGAAGAGACCAGAACCTGAAATGAAATCTTTGCTTTACTGGAACAATTGATGCTGGTTATCTGGGGCTGAAAAAAAGCAGCATCACTGAGGTGACATCTCCTGGGAAGTATTTTCTCACATAGAAGCTGTGGTCCAGAGGGGGCCAGAGTCTCCATCTCAGGTTAAAAGTAGGATGTGGTAATGTCTAAGAGTCTCCTGCATTCTGGTGTTGACAGCATGAAGGGGTCAGAGAGAGCAGCTGAGGCTTGGCGCTGTGAGAGGCCAGGAAAGGCCACTGGTAAAAGTTCAGACTGAGTTGCAGTGAAGACCCCCTGGATTTCAGCAGTCATGAACAGAATCTGAGACTTTGCACCAGAAGAGGTCAGAAGAGTCCATTGGTGAAGGTGCAGCCTCAGTTTCAGTGAAGACCCCAGGTTTTTGGAGATGTCAGGACCATGTGACAACCACCAAGGGCAACAGTAGTCATGGAGATTAGGAGTCTACAAGGTGTGGGTCATTGGACAGGACTCCTATATTAAGCTTCACTCACCCAGGGCTCAGGGACCATTGGTGGAAAAGGGGGTGGAAAGATTCTAAGAGCCAGTGAGGAAATGGAATCCTATGAGCTCCTGGGGCCCCGGTCATATGCACCTACAGCAGTGGTGTCAGCATGTGCAAGACCCATGCAAACTCAAGCAGACAAAACCCCAGTCTGGAACTGGGGAAATGGACAGCAGATATCAATCTTAGCTGAAGAAATATTGGTAGCTGCTTACTGTTGCATGAGGAAGAGCTGATCTTAAAGCAAGGGACTCTGGGTAGGCTGACTAAAGCCCAGTTGATGAACTTGCACTGAGGAATGGCCACTAACCTCACACATAGGTCACCCAGTGGGGGTGCTGTGGGGGATGCCAGTGGGGAAGGGGGTGTAAAGGTGATTACGTATGAAATATACAAAAATTCAATAAAATTAAAAAATACTTTGGTGAGAAAATCAGGTAAGAAAGTAACAGCAAATTAGGACATATCTACTATAGAGCTCGGGGTGCTATCTGATGACATTCTTAGTTTTTGAGTTTATAGAAGCTAGTATTCTGTTAGAACATTCCAAAAGGATTTACCCAATAGTTACCTTATAACTATTTACC
The DNA here is from genome assembly GCA_009823505.1 of Rhizomys pruinosus. Taxonomy (NCBI): domain Eukaryota; kingdom Metazoa; phylum Chordata; class Mammalia; order Rodentia; family Spalacidae; genus Rhizomys; species Rhizomys pruinosus. The sequence continues at coordinate 1,943,186 of VZQC01007895.1, forward strand.
CAATAGTTACAAGGTAAAACACAGATATGGAGCAATAGACAGCTTTTAATGAGGCTAAAGATAGCTCAAGATAATTTGGCTTCAGAGCTGGGACATTCAAGCTTTCCACACACAACCACAGAAGTTCTAATCAGTGAATCATCCCTGTAGAATCTTTAACATGTCTGTGCATGTGTGTATGTCATGATGATACTACTACTACTACTACTACTACTAATGATCAAAAAGAGGTCAAGAATTCAAGAGGGGGTAGAGACAGGACATGGCAAGAGTTTGAGGGATGGGAATGATATAAATACAGTGCTCACATATGACATTATAAAAATAAAAAATAAATAAAAATCCAAATAGATCTAAGCTATTTTCTAAGTTGTCTCATTTCCAGGAACTACCAAAGAGGGAAGGAAAATATGGGGGTCTTAACTGGTGATGAAGAAGGAAGGGCAATACAGAGGTAGAGGAAGGAGAGATGAATAACATGAAGGGTGTGGGAAAAAAGCCATAGGGAAACATTAGTTCATACGCATATTTAAAATGGGGCTGGAAAGATGGCTCAGTGGTTAAGAACACCGACTGCTCTTGCAGAGGACCCGGGTTAAATTCCCAGCACCCACATGGCGGCTAAGAACTGTCTTTAACTCTAGTTCCAGGGGAGTCCGACACCCTCTTCTGACTTCCATAGTATTGCATGACATGGGTGCACCTACCTACATGCAGATAGTACAGTCATACACAAAATAATAAATAAAAATTAAAAAATAACATTGTATATCAGTGCACTTAGTAGGTTGTGTGTATATGTATGCATATGTATATATGTCTATGTAACAATATTACTTGCAGAAGAGGTCAGAAAATTAAGAGGAAGAGAATGTTGGAGGGTGAGAAGGAAAAATGGAAGTGATGTAACCCAGTGTATGAGGTTGGAGATTAGGCCAAGGGATTTATAAAGTTAATTTTATGACAATACCAAAGTTTCTGGTAGTTCCTCATTCTAATACTTTTTAAAAAGATTTATTTTTATTTAATGTACATGTGTGTTATGTCTGCATGTATGTTACTGCATTGGTGTGTGCAATGCTCTCAGAGGCCAGAAGACAATGTTAGATCCCCTGGAACTGTAATTACAGATGGTAATTAGTTGCCATGTGGGTGCTGGGAACTGAACCCTGGTCCTCTGTAGGAATAGACTCTTAACCACTGAGCAATCTCTCTATCCCCTAATACTTTATTTCCTAATGTCCACGCAATTCAAATCACTTCTGGTAGTATGCTTTTTCTTAGATTTCTTTAGTATTAGAGTTGATTAAGAGAGTAAAAACTGAAAGCTCAATGGAATGATTGGGCACAATGCCAGAGGAGTTTAATGAAGCTCTGTCTTACTTTTCCCAGACATCACACATGGGTTTGGCCAAGTTCCTAGTCCCTAGGAACCCTGTTCTTATTCGACATGTGGATGATTGGCTGCTATGCTCTCTTAATTTATTCAGAAACAAATTAGATTTACTTCTTACAACAATTAACTTGCAAAAGCCACAAGACCGTCATGGAAAATCTCCATGTTTTCAGAGAAAAGGTCCATTATTCAGAATATGATCTAAGTGAAGAATTAATTTCTCTCATAGCTGAAAGAATAAAATCATTCATAATATCTCCATGTCCACGACTAAAAAACAAAACAATAGAGTTTTCTTTGGCACTCACAGGATTTTACAGGTCTTGCAATGTTTCTTTGCTGGCAAATCCCTTGAATGACTTTACAAAAAAAGTCTTTCAATAGCCTTTACTCTAGAAAGATAAACACAAATAGATCTTCAGCCAACTCAAACTGGCTCTTAACAATCCCCAGCCTCAGGACTCCCAGATTAGACTAAACCTTTCACCATGTTTTCATGAATGTGACTACCAGACTTTCTGAGTTCTTACTCAAGTCTCTAAATGTAGGATCCATTACTTATTTTAGTTTGTAATTGAATCCACTGACTAAAGCATATCCAGCTGTTTAAAGCAGTCACAGTGGTAGCCAAGTTGTTAGAAATCTCAGCTGAACTAGGGTTAGAAAAATGAGTTGTATTTGTTGGTCTTCATGGTATTGAAAGTTTGTTTAGCTCTGGTCAGAGCAAACACTTTTCAGTGAGTGAACTAATATCTTATGAAATACTTCTATCACCTTCTAATCTGTAGCTCAAGTGTTGTAATCCATACAACACTGCTACCTTGTTACTTTTGTCCAACAATAACAAAAAACCAACTGTGGGAATATGCATCTCTCTTATGTTTTGACCCTCATTGACTTATACGATGCTGGAAAATCTTGACTTTTATTTTTTGTTGATAGATCTTATGCCAAAAACATGGAAGTAAGGGCCGAGGGGAGATGGCTCAGTTAGTTGGTAAAGTGTCTGCTGTGTAAGAATAAGGATCTGAGTTCAAATCCCTATCACCCATGTAAAAAAGACAGGTGTGATCACATGCATTTGTAACCTTAGCATGGGGGGTGGAGTGGAGTCGGGTGAGGGATAGACAGACAGCTGGATTCCTGGATATTGCTGGCCAGTCAGTCAGGCCCATATGTGAGTGCTGGATTTAATGAGATACCCTGTCTCAAAAGATAAGGTGGAGAGTGACAGAAGAAGACAACCAATGTTGATTTCTGGCTTCTATGTGTATGTGCATTCACAAGTACACACTTCCTTATGCACATGTGCACACACAGACACACACAGACACAGACACAGACACACAGACACACACACACACACACACACACACACACACACACACACGAGACCCCCAGAACACAAAAAGAAATTTTGTTTCAGTTCTTTCTTTCTTTGATTTATTTTCTGTTAGTTGGTTTCAGTTGTGGGGACTTTGGCTAAGGAGCACTTTCCAGCTTTCCAGTTTCTGGGAATTAATATTTGCCATTGTCCTCTTCCTTGGGTTCTTTTTTTCTCTTAAGGATCTCCAGTGTGGCCATGTGTGGTGTGCCAGATAGTCCCACTAAAAATATAGTAATGAAAATGAAAGGAACAAAAGGAATCTGTTTTTCAAAGATCCTCATCTTGTGACCTAGTGAGTGCTATACTGAAACAAAGACATCTCAGCTGTGAAGGTAATAGAGAATGCTGTCTATGTCTCATATATGGTTAATTTCTAATAAGTGAATGGTGGACAAAAAAAAAAAGAAAAACAGGTTAGGGAGTATACAGGCTGCTGATGGAGAAAAGCATTGAAATCTTACTCAACTGTGAACTCTATGAACTATAAGACCAACCTGCTAGGCAAGACGTGCCACTTATGCAGTAGTGGCACTATTGGTATGGGTGTCCCAACTTCTCTCTGACTGGATTGGAGGTTTACTGCAAGCCTGATCAAAAACCCAATGTGGGAGAGCTCACAGGCCTTAGTGGGGAGCTGAACACTATCATTTAGCTAACAGGACATAGCATCAAACTCCCCTCTAAATATTTTATATGTTTCTACCCCTGAACAAATGTGACTCACAGCCTTTATCAGAGACACCTCTCTCTAGTGAATGGTGGTGAATGCAGAGACTCATGGCTGCACGAAGTGCAGAGAATAAGCAAGGGATGAGTGCTCAACCTTCAATAAAACATTTAGACCACCGACTCTAAGGTGCAGGGAACTTTGCAGATGGGGGGCAGAAAGAATGTAAGAGCTGGACAATAGGGAGAGGGGCTACAAAATATGCTGTGGGCAAGACACAGTCATTCTAATCATGAACTCATGGTAGCCAGGAATGCCTGCCTGAATCTGCAGGAATGTGTCTGTCAACAGTCAGGCATGGATGGAGGAGCATCTCAGGGGGCCCTACTCCTCACCGCTTGTCTGTTGATTACAAACACATTCAGGGAGAGTGTACCCATTGGTGATATCACCAGGTTCCAATAGGTAGTTCCAATGGTCACACATATAGACATTTGTTAAAGTAAATGGTCACAAAACAAAATCAGTACAGGGAAGGGATTGGTAGGGAAGAAGGGCAAGTTAATGGGGGAAGGAGGGTGATAAAAGAAGGTAGGGGGAAGCAGTAATAGGAATGTATTGCATGCCTGTATGAAATTGTTGAAAAAGCAAACTTAACCAAAACAAAAAATAATAGATACTAACAGATACTGTTTTCTAAATCTGAAACTGAAATAAGGGAAATTGAAGCAGAAAACTTATTGCTAACCTCATACTTCATATCTTTTAACAAAACCTGAACTACTATTTAAAAAAGTGTGAGCGGGGCTGGAGAGATGGCCTAGCGGTTAAGAGTGCCGACTGCTCTTACAGAGGACCCGGGTTCGATCCCCAGCACCCACATGGCGGCCGAGAACCGTCCGAAACTCCAATTCCAAGAGAATTCCAGTTCCAGAGAATCCAACACCCTCTTCTGACCTCCGCAGCATTGCACGACACGGGTGCACAAACCTGCATGCAGACAGTACATTCATACACATACAGAAATAAATAAAATTTAAAAATAAAAAAAATAAAAAAATAAAAAAGTGTGAGCAAGTGCAATGCCTTCTGGGAGAGGATCAGCAAGAGTGGGAGGGGAATAAGAGGACGTAATGGGTTATGAGTAGCTATGTCATATACAGTAAGGGGATAAGAGGACGTAATGGGTTATGATTAGCTATATCATACACAGTAAGGGGATAAGAGGACGTAATGGGTTATGAATAGCTATATCATATACAGTAAGGGGATAAGAGGACGTAATGGGTTATGAGTAGCTATATCGTATACAGTAAGGGGATAAGAGGATGTAATGGGTTATGAGTAGCTATATCGTATACAGTAAGGGGATAAGAGGAAGTAATGGGTTATGAGTAGCTATATCATACACAGTAAGGGGATAAGAGGACGTAATGGGTTATGAGTAGCTATATCATATACAGTAAGGGGATAAGAAGAAGTAATGGGTTATGAGTAGCTATATCATACACAGTAAGAAAGTGTGAGTTAGTGCAATGCCTTCTGGGAGAGGATCAGCAGGATTGGGATTGGAATAAGAGGATGTAATGGGTTATGAGTAGCTATATCATATACAGTAAGAAAGAGGAAGTAATGGGTTATAGTAGCTATATCATATACAGTAAGGGGAATAAGAGGAAGTAATGGGTTATAGTAGCTATATCATATACAGTAAGGGGAATAAGAGGACGTAATGGGTTATAGTAGCTATATCATATACAGTAAGAATCTGTCAAAAATGAAAAGCCTTCTGCTTTACCAAGGGATTTTTCCTTTCATTGATATCTACTATTTATGATGCTTTTCATAGGCTTGGGTTATTAACACCATTTTCTGTTTTCAGGAATTCTGGATTCCCTGATTTTGGTGGATCCAGGCTGACCATATAAACACTTTAGGAACCATTACCAAGTCTGGTAGTAAAGCATACAGGGTCTTTAGTCTGGGAAATTTGGTTATGACTTTATCCTGCTTTTTTAGCCTTGGGCTGGGAGGGTATTTGAGTCCTTCTTCTATTTATGACTGAATGTTTAGAGGCCCAGTTTATGAAGGCCCTATTTAGGCAAGTGCAATTGCTGTTATTTCATGAATGTCCCAGCCATGGCACATCGATAAGACAGTGTTTCTCAGCATTCTTAATACAACTAGACTTTTTAAAAAAAATATTTTTTAAATTTCTTTCTTTCTTTTTCTTTCTTTCTTTCTTTCTTTCTTTCTTTCTTTCTTTCTTTCTTTCTTTCTTTTTTTATGTGTATGAATGTACTGTCTGCATGTAGGTTGGTGCACCCGTCTCGTGCAATGCGTCGGAGGTCAGAAGAGGGTGTCGGATTCCCCTGGAACTGGAGTTAAAGATGGTTCTTAGCTGCCATGTGCGTGCTGGGAATCGAACCTGGGTCCTCTGCAAGAGCATTCAGTGCTCTTAACTGCTGAGCCATCTCTCCAGCCACAATACAATTAGACTTTTAAAATTCTACCCCCTCTCCAATGTTCCTTGAGCTCTGGAGTGGGGCGATTTGGATGTCCAATTTAAGGCTGAGCACTCATTACGTGCTTTTTCTCAGTTTTTTTATCTCAACCAGCCATGAGTCTTCTCATTAATTGCTGTTCATTGTAAGAAGCTTCGTAGATCAAGACTGTGGTCAGCCCTAGTTCATGGGTATAAACGTAAATATTTAGGAGACAGTGTGACATGTCCATTTAGCTAAACAAAAGTAGTAGATCAATCCCTAGTAACTATGACTTCCCCAGTCATGATATTCTTTGCTAGAATAGAATACAAGTGACCTCTAACTCAGTTCCAGACAGAACTGTGTACTCCTCTGAAGTCTCCACTATCCATATTTTTCTTAGCACTCTAGCATTCTGTTTTCCAAACTTGGACTAAAATGGCCCTTTAAGCATTTAAATCTCAAAATCTTCTATATTCATCCTGTAAACCAGTTCCAAATCTTTAGTTACTGTATTGTTGCTGTGACAAAATCAACTAGAGGAAGGATTGGTGTATTTTGGCTCACAGTTTGAGGGTAAAGTCCCTCATGGCAAGGAAGGCCATGAGTATGAGACAGCGGGGCACATTGCATCTGTAACCAAGAAGAAGGGGGCGGAGAGGAAATGCTAGTGTTTTTCTTGCTTTGTACTTTTTGTTGATTCCTGGACCCTACCTACATTTAGGATTGATGTTCCCACCTCCTTATCTCAATGTAGAAACTCCTTCATGGACATGCCTAAAAGTTTATATCATAGGTGATTTCAGATCATGGGTCCTAATTTCCTTGCAAATCCAAGGCTCTAGTCAATCATCAGTCCTGAATTCAAGCCTATGGCCCATGCCTAGCAGGCTAGTTATCTCGCACAGGTGGCAGAAGTTCTTGAACTTTAGCCTCTTCACCTGTAAAATAAACACAGTTTTCTTAGACCATAAATTAGTTTCTAATCTGTCTTTATAGATGTTAAGTATATGATGCACTGAAAATACTCAACTCATAGGAATAGGAGGATTTCAGATCCAGCTATTCATCAACTAATACTTGTTTAGGTCCAATCATTTCAGACTACTGCATTTAGGATGTCGTAGAAAAGTGCAGAGAGCAAACGTATGTTTGAGTAGAAGCCAGCTAGCTGAGAGTTTGCATTGTAAGTGGGATTCCATTGAAATGAATGTTTGTTCCCTACTTATCTGATCTGATAATTAGGTAGGAATGGTAGACTCTGAACAGCCTGCCATGAGCCTCACACTGAGGCATGAGTAGACTGCTCCTCCTGGTAAGACTGGACTGAGAAACCTAGGTGGACTAAAAACAACATACTTCCCTAAGTAAGCCTTGCTGAAAATGTCAGCCAGAAAATTGTATTTAATCAACAGTGACAATAACATCATTTGGAGGAATGAGGAGAGATTTCCTTACTAGATATAATTTGCCACTGTCTGCAAGCAACCCCTTCAAATTTGAATGGGAGACTTGGAAACCCAGAGCGAGGCTGATTGGAAAGGGTTGCCATTTCTGGATGGGTGTGGAAAGCTGGGCTTCTTCTCTGTTACTTCTGTGTATGCTGAATGCTGGGAAGACTGATCAGAGTTTGGGGAGACTACTCTTGGTATAGGGGGATTGTGTTCATTAGAAGTTATTCTGCAGGGACATGCCATTAAATACTACTTCTCAAAGAGCAAAATGAACCGTAAGCAGGACAGAGGCAGACATAAAGCTGCCTGTCTGTCCTTGAGAGCCGAAGGCAGGGATGGATATGCGTCCAGCCAGCAATGGCATAGATAGACAGTGACTGATGTTTGTGGAATTAGGTATGAGCTAGCACCTGATGACAGCTGTGAACACTCTCTCTTCATGGACACTGCTCATGATCTTGATACTTAGATACCATGCCGGGAGGAAACAGTGATGACTTAAGTGCTTGCTGAGCTCCAAAGTGAATGACAGAGACATTAGCAAATTGATTCGACATTTGCATCAGACATAGTAAGCACTCAATTAGAAATGAAGTTAGTTAAAAATGAAGATCAAATTTTAGTAGACATTTGAATATCACAAAAGATCACAGCTATAAAATACTGGATATATTAAACTGCCTATGAATCACAAAGTAAAGGAATTACACAGAAAGGTACCAAATAGTGTGATGAAGGATAAGAACCTGGGGTGGGGAAAACAAGAGTGAAAGTCAACATTGCTTCTCCATCAAAGGATAACTATTCACCAAAGAAAATGTAGGGGAGGTGTTCTGGGAGGTGAATTAAACCCAGGATGTGGGGGCAGGCAAGCTCTCTGCCACCGGGGAAAACCTCTCCTGTTTCTGTCATTTGCAATTCCATCATCTGTAGCAGTTTTGGCACCTTCCTTGGACAATATTCATGCCTAATCATGGCGCAAGTGGTCCAGAGTTTCTCTCTGAAGCATGTCTTCTAGGAGGTCTTACAGAGGGTGAGGGGCTTTGGGGACTTTCAGAAGGAGGCTGGAGATGGTGAAGCATTTCTGGATTGTGGGAGGGGTGGAGAAGGTCAGTTCAGGGCCCTCGAACTTCTCTCCAGTAATCAGTTTCCTGAACCTATCCAAATAATTTCTGGTTATTCAGGTAACACCACACAGGGTATTTGAAGAATTAATTTAAACTACATAAAATACTAATGGGAAGATGCCGAGCTTACTGTGCATAGTTGCTTAGTAGTATTAAATTTTGAGTATTTTTGCCAAGCAGGAGATATAGATATAATGTCTGTATGGATTCTGTATCCAGATATTCAACCAGCCTTAACTCAAGAATACATTTAAAAATTATGTTTGTGTCTTCTCAATATGGTAGGATTATTTCACTCATGAACTCACAGTAACTGTGGTTGGCTGCACAAGACCTGCATAACCTTCCAACAGGGATGGAGAAGGGGAAGAGGAGCCCCCACCTCTAGTTGAGAAACTATTGACAATTGGGATAGCTGCTAGGGGTTGGGGCTTCAAGTGAGTCTTCTTTAGTGGTGTGGTCCCTGGCAGGTGGGCTATACTCCAGTGGATGGTCCCACACCCAGGCATATATAGGCAGTACCCATTGGACTTTGTAAGATATAAAATGAGAAAGGATATGAAGTTGGGGGGGATATAAGTTTCAGGAGGAGTTACATGTGTGGGGAATATGATTGAAATATGCTATATGAATATATGAAATTCTCAAAGAATGAATACAAATATTATATTAAAATTATGTCTGCATTGAACATATAATTTTATTCTTGTCCCTATTATTTAAATATTGTAATATAACAGCTTCTTGCAAGTAATTTTCATTCTATTAAGTATTATAAATAATGATTTAATGTATGTGGGATGATGAGCATAGGTTCTATGGAAATACTGTGCTATCTTATGCAAGGAACTGAGACATTTTCAGATTTTCATGTCTGTTCAGTGTGCAGTCATTTTAAATATTTATTTATTTATTTATTTATTTATTCTTTATGTGTATGAGTGTACTGTCTGCATGTAGGTTGGTGCACCCGTGTCGTGCAATGCTGTGGAGGTCTGACGAGGGCGTCGGATTCCCCTGGAACTGGAGTTACAGACGGTTCTCAGCAGCCATGTGGGTGCTGGGAATCTAACCCAGGTCCTCTGCAAGAGCAGTCGGTGCTCTTAACTGCTGAGCTATGTCTCCAGCCCCTCGGTGTGCAATCTTAGAACTGAAGTGCTGTGGATACCAGGGGGTGAAAGCACATTGCATGATGATTCTATTATACTGGTTCTTAAAGTTACATCAGGACACATACTCACATATAAGGATGTAGTGGTAGGATCCATATATGAGGGAGAACATAAGTCTGATTCTATGTTACCTCACTTAGTTTCTAGTTCCATCTGTTTACCAGCCATTTTCATTGTTTCATGTTTCTTTTTTTTTTAATTTTTTTTATTTCGGTATGTGTATCAATGTACTGTCTGCATGCAGGTCTGTGCACCCGTGTCGTGCAATGCCGCGGAGGTCAGAAGAGGGTCTCGGATTCCCCTGGAACTGGAGTTCTCCTGGAACTGGAGTTCTCCTGGAATTGGAGTTTCAGACGGCTCTCGGCCGCCATGTGGGTGCTGGGGATCGAACCCCGGTCCTCTGTAAGAGCGGTCTGCCCTCTTAACCGCTAGGCCATTTCTCCAGCCCCCTGTTTCATGTTCCTTTACCATCAGTAGAATTCCATTGTGGAAATGCACTGCATTTTCATTTTCCACTTGTCAGTTGAGGAATATTTATATTTCTTTTGATGTCTTAGCTATTATGAAACATAGAGCTAGAAACATGGATGTACAAGTATCTCTGGAATAGGATGAGTCTTTTGGGTATATGCCAAGGAGTGATATAACCAGGTGTAATGATAGGTTCATTTTTAGATTTTAATAGTTCTCCACACTTTTCTATAGGAGTTGCATGAGTTTCCAATCCCACCAGCAGTGAATGAGCATTCCTCTTCCCCCGACATCCTCTCCAAAACTTGGTCTCATTTATTCTCTTGATCTTAGCCAGTCTGACTAGGGTAATATGTAATCTTTTAAGAATATTTTATTATTTTTATTTTATATGCATTAGTATATTGCCTAGATGTATGTAAGTGCACCAATGTCATGAAATGCCCGTGGAAGTCAGAAGAAGGCATTGGATCACCTGGAACTGGATTTACGGACAGTTATTAGCTGTCACATGGGTGCGTGGTATCAAACCTGGGTCCTTTGCAAGAGGGCCATCTCTCCAGCCCAATAATATGAAATATTAAAGTGGTTTTAATTTGAATTTCCCTAATTCCTTATGATGTTGAACTCTTTTAAGATGTTTCTTGGGGGCTGGAGAGATGGCCTAGCGGTTAGGAGCGCCGACTGTTCTTGCAGAAGACCCGGGTTCAATCCCTAGCACCCACATGGCGGTTGAGAACCATCTTTAACTCCAGTTCCAGGGGAATCCGACACCCTCTTCTGACCTCCGCGGCATTGCACGACACGGGTGCACAAACCTACATGCAGACAGTATATTCATACACATACAAAAATAAAATAAAAAAAGATGCTTCTTAGCCATCTTTATTTCTTCTTTTGAGAATGCTCTGTTCAGATCCTTAGCCCATCTCTTAATTGCGTCAATTGTTTTCTTGGTTCTTTGTTTTTTGAATTCTTTATATATTCTGGATGTTGAACCTCTCTCAAATGTGTTGCTGGTGAAGATTTTCTCCTACTCTTTGGGGCCCCCTTCACTCGTTTGGTTGTTTCCTTTGCTGTACAGAAGCTTTCTCATTTAATGAGGTCCCACTTTTGATTCTTGACCTCAGTTCTTGATCAATTGATGTCTGATATAGAAAGTCCTTTCCTACACCTTGTTTCTTGTTTTCTATATCTGCCCATGTTTTCTTCTAAGAGTTTCAGTTTCACATTGAGGTCTTTGATCCATTTGGAGTTGACTTTTGGGCAAGGTGAAAGATAAGGGTTTAATTTTTTACAGGTAGAGCTCTGGTTTTGCCAGAACCATTTACTGAATATGCTATCTCTGTTCCAGTGAGTTTTTTTTTACTCCCTTTTCAAATATTGGGTGGTATGCTCCATTGATCTACAGGTCTATTTTTGTGTTAGTACCATGCTGTTTTTATGGTTACAGCTCTGTAACAGAGTTTGAAATCTGTTATAGTAATCCCTCCAGCATTGCTCTTTGTGTTCAGGGTTGCTTTGGCTATCTGCGGTCTTTTGTGCTTCCATATAAATTTTAGGATGATTTTTTTTCTATTTTTGTGAAGAATGTCATGGGAATTTTGAACGGTATTGAATCTACACGTGGCTTTTGGTAGGATGGTCATTTTCACAATATTAATTCTCTCAATCCATGAGCATGGGGATTCCTTTCATTTTGGGTACCTTCCTCAATCTATTTCTTTAAAGACTTAAAATTTTCATTGTAAACATCTTTAACGTATTTGGTCAGGTTTATTCTGAGATATTATTTTTTGAGTCTATTTTGAGTGGGAGAGTTTCATCATACTCGTTCTCCAATTGCTTGTTATTGTTATATAAAAAGCTACTGATTTTTGTAGATTAATTTTATAACCTGCCATATTACTTAAATTGTTAATCATTCTAAGAGTTTTCTCGTGGAATATTTGGCATCTCTTAGGTATAATACCATGTTATCTACAAAAAGGAATAATTTGACCTCTTCTTTTTTTTTCACATAAATTTATTTTTATTTTTTTAACAAATCAAGACCCGTGTTCCTGCCCATTCCCCAACCCTGCCAGAGCTCATGCATTCTGCCAAACATGCTTTTCATCTCTTTCTCAGTCTTTCTCAATATTCTCCATGAGGAAGTTGACTGTTTTGAGCAGAAGTTCACTGTTTCAATTCTTTGATGCAGTCCTTTCTGTTGTTGCTGTTGTTGTTTTTGTTTCCAATATGCATTACGCCCAACTGCTTTGGACAAAAGCTCAGGAGGCCCTACACAAGAAATACTTACAACTAGGTAATTGGCACTAGCATCCACAGATGAGGGATACCATTCATCATTTGTTTTTCTGGGACTGTGTTACTTCACTCAGCATGATGTCCTCTAGCTCCAGCCATTTTCCTGCAAAGCTCGTGATGTCGTCTTTCTTTACTGCTGCATAGAACTCCATTGTGTAGATGTAGCACAAATGAGGGAAACCATCTACCTTTTTTTTTTTCCCTTTTTCTTGGAACTGGTTACTTCATTAGCATAATGGCTTCCAGGTCCACTGCACGCATTAGTGACCCCAGCAGAAGGTGAATCATTCCTGTGGCAGAGAAGTTATCTTGCTCTTGGCCACCTGCATAGAATTCCCATAATGCACTAGGATGTCTAAACACTCGGTAAAAATTTTGTTATTTTCCCATAGTCACTAGGAGTTGAGGGGCATTCTGTAGTGAGCATAGTTGATTCCAAGGGGACAAGCCTCATTCACTCTTGTGAAGAGAGCTGACCACAACTAAAATATAGCTTGCATGTCATGTCCAGATACATAGGACAAGGTAAGCGCAGTGGCAATCTAAGTCTTTACCGTGAGGTAGTTTACTTAACCATTGGGCAGGGTGTAATGATAAGCAGTGTATCGTTGGTGCATGAAGCCTGTGATCAGGTATGCCACCAGTGTGGCTTAGGTCTCATCCTTGTTGGGTTGAGGTGCTTTAGATAAAAACAGTGTCCACCACTGCTTATTATTGGCCCATAGTGGTGTACGATACAAGTGCTTTCTACCATTTCCAACACCGGAGCCACTTTGGAGGAGAGTGGTTGTCACGCGCTAGATGGGGTGCCGCCGCACACACCGTAGCAGCACACTTCGGAGCTCGGTCCATGTTGGCCTTTTCCTTATCACTGCGGACGAGTCCCTTAATTTGGCACACGAATGGGATGAAAGTCTTAGCTAGTTGGCATTTGTAAAGGTTTTGGGAAGAGTTTCCTTAAGATCTGTAATACTTAGAGCGATGAATTGGGTTGAACCACAGTATTGACATACAAGAGGATATGAATTGTTCAAGCTGCAAAGACCCTGACAGGTGGTTGTTCTATCGCTCCATACCTCAGGGGGCTCGCCGTATTGAAGTCCTCCGCCTTGATCTGGGAGCCCTCGTGTCCGGTTTACATGTGGGAAAAGCTGGCCGCCCTAGAGGAGTTCCGGTTGCAGAAAGAAGAGCTCACAGACAAATACATGATGCTGGAGGAGCAGCTGCAAAAGCAAGAAATGGAACACAAGGAGTACGTGTACACCCTGGAGAGGAAGTCGGTGCTGGACATGGACAGGTGAGCAGGCTGGGCGCCCGCTGGGGACACCCACACCCGCGATAGAATACGTGCACACACCCGGGCTTCCAGGCCCTCCTTTTATCAAGCCTTTCTTCTTCTGTTCTATGCATACTAGCAGAGTCTCCAATGAACATATTTAGAAGGAGTGGAGATAGTAGATGGCCTTGTCTGGTTCCTGATTTTAAGGGGAAATGCTCATTTTTCTCCATTTAATAATGATGTTTTGCTGGTGGGGATTGTTCGAGGAGTATACACGCTTTAATTAATGTTGCATTAATTATTTTTTCCCTAAACATGGCTCCTAATTCTCTGAATGGACTAAATAATATAAATTGCATGGTTAGATTGTGAGAGAGAGAATTTTCACTACTGATTGGAGACAGCCATTGATTTTTGTATTGAGTCCATTTTATATAATTTAATAGAACATTAAAAATTCTATTTATTTATAAAATTTTTTATCAAATCTAGACCCGATATCCGGGACCTCGCTGAATGGATGCGCTTGTTAGAGAATCCCACCAACTGCACCAGAGCTCATTGCAATTCTGCCAAAACAAACATGCTTTTCATCTCTTTCTCAGTCTTTCTCAATATTCTCCATGGGAAGTTGACTGTTTTGAGCTAGAAAGTTCACTGTTTCATCAGTTTTTTTTTTTTTTTTTTTTTTTGTTGTTGTTGTTTCCATGATGCATTACGCCCAACTGCTGGACAAAAGGCTCAGGGGCCCTACACAAGAAATACTAACTGTAAGCATCTAAGCATCCACAGATGCAGGGACTAGCCCATTTCATCATTGTATTTGTCTGAGGGTACTGTGTCTACTTTGGTGCTAGGATCACTCAGAATGATGTCCTCTGTATAGCTCCAGCTTCTTTCCTGCAAAGCTCGTGATGTCGTTTTCTTTACTGCTGCATAGAACTCCATGTGTGAGATGTACACATTTTCTTATCACTCATCAGTTGAGGGGATTTAGGTTGGTTCAGCTCCTTTGCTATTGAGAACGAGAGCTGCAATAAACAGGCGTGACATGTGTATCTCTTTGTGGGGTGAGTCTTGAGGGTACATTGCCAGAGGTATGGTGGGTAAGTGTGGTATGCTGGGTCAGTGGCAGTTCATTCCAAGTCTTCCAAGGGTTCTCCACACTGCTTTCCATAGTGGCTGTACAAGTTTACATTCCCACCAGCAGTGGATGGGTTCCCTTTCCCCAAACCTCTCCAGCACTTGGTATCATTTGTTTTCTTGATCCTAGCCAGTCTTTTGAGTAAGATGATCTCTTAAAGTGGTTTTGATTTGCATTCCTTAAGGATTAGTGATGTGAACACTTCTTAAGGTGTTTCTCAGACATGTCTAATTCCTCACTTGTGAAGTCTCTGTTAGCTTTGCTCCATCTATTGATGGTCATTGTTTTCTTTTCTTTGTTTTTGAATAGTTATATATTCTGGAAATCAAGCTTTGTCAGATGTATCTGCAGTGAAGGTTTCCTCCACTCTGTGGGATTTTCTTCACTTCCTTGATTGTTTCTGATGTACAGAAGCTTTTGAGTTTAATGAGGTCTATTTGTCAATTGTCGACCATAATTCTTGTGCAGCTGCTGTCTGATTTAGGAAGTCTTTTCCTATGCCTATTTCTTATAGTCTGCTGCCAACTTTTTCTTCTACACGTTCAGATTTGGGGTTTCGTTGAGGTCTTTGATCCATCTGGAGTTCACTTTGTACAGGGAGAGGTAGGGGTTTTAATTTCATTCTTCTACAAGTGGTGATCCAGTTTTGCCAACCAAACCACTTGCTGAAGATGCTGTTTTTCTTCCATTGTGGCTTTTTGCCTGCTCCCTTAAATATAGATGGCTGAAATTGTATGTGCCTCAAGTTGAATCTCCAGTTTTGTGTCATTGGTCAACATTCTGGCTTTTCGTGCCAGTCTGCGAGGGCTGTTTTTTATGACTATAGCCTGTAGTATCGTTGAAGTCTAGTATAGAGACACCCATCCCGTGTTAATCTCTTTTCACTCAGGGTTGCTTTTGGCTATTCGGTTCTTCTGTGTTTTTCCAAATTGAATTTAAGATTTTTTTTTCCAAGCCTATGAAGAAACTCTTGGGGATTTGATTGGGATTCGCATTAAATCTTACAAGAGTTTTAGGAAATGGACATTTTTACATATTATTTTCCCAATCCATGAGCATGGGGAGGTTTTTCCATCTTCTGATGTCTTCTTCAATTTCCTTCTTAAGGGTTTAAATTTTTGTTGTAGAGGTCTTTGGTGTCTTTGGTTAGGTTTGTTCTAGGTATTCATTGTTTTTGAGGCTATTGTGAGTTGGGAAGGATCTCTTTGATTCTTTCTCTCAGTTGCTTGTTGTTGGTGTAAAGAAGGCCATTGATTTTTTAGGTAATTTTGTATCGCTACCACTTTGCTGAAGCTGTAATCGTTTCTAGGAGTTTTCTGTTGGAGTTTTTAGCATCCCTAAGTAAACAATCATATCATCAGCAAAATAGGGATAGTTTGCCTTCTCTTTTCCAATTATACCCTTTAATTTTCTTTTTGCCTTATTGCCCAAGCAGTGTTTCAAGCACTATATTGAAGAGGATTGGTGACAGGGGGCAGCCTTGCCGAGTTCCTACCTTTAAAGGTAGTTAGGGAATGCTTCTGTCATTTCCCCATTTAGGATGATATTGGCTGTGGTTTCCTGTATAGGCTTTGATTCATTGTGAGGACTGATCCCTCCAATCCAATTCCTCTAGGACTTTGAGGGCATGAGGGATGCTGGATTGGGTGTGCAAAGAGCTTTATTCAGCATGCAATGAGATGGTGGGTTTGTTGTGTTCTGTAGTATGTACCATTTAGTGTGTTTGATGAGTTTATGTGATTGTCGGTGGATGTTAGGGACCATTGCCCTGCATCTCTGGTCATGATCAAACGTTGGTCACTGATGGATGATCTTTCTGTGCATGTGGGTATGTCATGTGATTTAGCCAGGTATCGCTGCTCGAGTTTTGATGCTCTGTGGTTATTGAGAGCATGGTTCTATAATCTCCTTTTCGGTTGTACTTTCCTGGATTTTGGTAAGGAGTGATGACTGGCTTCAAGAAGGAATTTGGGAGATTCCCTCTGTATCCTTCTAAAGCTTTTCAGTAATAATTGGTTTGAGGGTCTTTTTGAAATGTTTTATAGAGATTCTGCCATGAAACCGATCTGGGCCTGGTGGGGCTGATTTTTCAGTTGGGAAGGGGGTTTTCAGTTGTTCGTCTTGCCATTGCTGGTGACAAAAGGCACTCTTGACCAACACAACTTTGTGGGGAGGAAAGGGTTTGATTCAGCTTGCACATCTCCTGGGGTCACAGTTCTCAGGGAGCCCAAAGGCAAGAGGGACTCAGCACAAGAACCTGGAGGCGCAGGAGCTGAAGCACAAGCATGGAAGGAGGGAGGTACTGTTTGCACGTTGTTTGCCTCCCCTGTCATGCGCAGGCGCGGTGCCTGGTGGGGCTATCTGGTACAGGCAAGCATTGGAGTTCTGGTGGCACGGGAGGGTTGGAGCTACTCATTGTGGGCTGGGCCGGGCCCAGGGACTTGGCGCGGACAATCAAGACAGATAATGGCCGCAGGGAGCGGTGGCCACAGGTCAATTCAATGGAGCCGATTCCCCAAGTGAGGCTCCCTCGACCCAGGGGTGTCAAGAGGGGTTGAGCACTGGAAAGCCTAGTCCAGGCACGGAGAGGTTTTAATTACATCTTCCAATGGGTGCATGAGTATGGATGGTTGGTGGTGTTAGCTGTGGGGATCTCTTTTGGTTAAGCTTTGGTGGATTCCCAGGATTTCGCAGGATATATCATCCAGTGTTCTTCTAGTTTTCAACTGTCGAGAGATAGTGGATTTTGAAGTATTCCCCGTATGATTTTCTGGTGGGATCTTGGTTCGGGGTGTCGTTTTTGATAATTCCCTTTTCATCATGGATTGTTTGGATTTGGAGTTGGGGTGGGACCTTCTTCCTTTTGGTTACTGGGCTAGAGGTCTATCTTGTTTATTCTCTCATTTTTTTGTTTATTCTTTCAAAGAATCCAACTTTTTGGATTCATTGAACATTTTTTTATTGTTTTCTTGTGGTCTCTAATTCATAGATTTTTGCTCTGATTTTTTGTTATTTCTTCCTGTCTAGTTGCATTTAGGGTTTCATCTGTTGTTGCCTTCAAGTGCTTTTAGCTGTAGTGTTAGATCATTGAATTGTGCTCTTTCTGTTAGAGGTGTTCTATGTAGGGAGGCGCGCAGGGCTATAACTGGTCCCCTTCAGGACTGCTTTTTTTTGTGTCTTCTTGAGACAGGGTCCCGCCTGTGAGCCCCAGCTGTCCTGGAACTCACTCTGTAGACCAGGCTGGCCTTTGGGAGGCTCACAAAAATCGGTGCCCGGCCCTGCCGTGGCCATCCCAAGTGCGTAGGGATTAAAGGCAGATGTGCCGACCAGTGGGGGGGAAGTGGCCCTAGGAGCTGCTTTAATGTATGGCGAGAAGGTTTGTGTTGTGTTGGTATTCTCATTGTGATTGCAGGGTTCCAGGAACTTTTATTTCTTTTCTTTGTACTCTCCTGTCTGACCCATTGTATTCAGAGTGCTGTTGTTGTAGTCTCCTGGTGTTCTTGTAGATAGAGGGGCTTATCCTGGTGTTGAATGTTGAGCTTTTTTGCACTATGGTCTGAGAGAAATGCGGGATGAATTTTTCAGATCTTTTTGTGTTTGTTGAGGGTTTGTTTCTTTTTCTGTGTCCCAGTAATGGGGTCTAGTCTTTGGAGAACGTGCCATGGGGTGCTGAGTAAGAGAATAAAGGAAAAGTGTTTCTCTTGGTAATTAGGGTGGCAATATTCAGGTTAGAAGGTCTATGAGTCCTTGTTGTATCTTTATGTTCAGTTCAGATTTTCTGCTGTTTATTTCTTTGTCCTGGTTTGACCTAGAGTCCAAAGGACTCTGACAGTGGGGTATTGAAGTGCCCCTACTGATGAGTGTACTGGGGTTAGTGGTGTGACTGTGGTCCTGGAGAAATGTCTTTATAAAGTTTTGTGAACCAGAGTTTGGTGCAAATATATTCATGAATTTGAAATGGTTTTGGGTGAATTGTTCCTTTGATAGAATATAATGGCCCTCTTTGCCTCTTGTCTGAATCTCTTTATTTTGAAGTCTAGTTTTCGATATTAAAATAGCAACACAACACCTGCTTCTCTTTTGTGTACCATTGCTTTGGAATTTTTTTATCAGTCCCTTTCACTTTAAGGTGGTGCCTGTCCTTGAAGTAGAATGTGTTTCTTGTAGACACTATAGGCGCCAATCTTTTCATAATCCAGTGCTCTCCAGGCTATGTCTTTTGATTGGGTGAATTTAGATTCCATTAAGTATTTAAGGTATGACTGATAGGTCTTGTATTGCTAGAGGGTCTTATTGCCTGGTTATCCATTTGCAGTTTGGGTATTCAGTTTCTATTTTCTGCAAAGTTTAATGCAGTTTTTAAGATTTCGCTCTTCTAGGTGCCGTGGGGTGGGTTGTTCCTGTTCGTTGCTGTTCTTTGAATGTTGCTTCAATATTTGTCCTAAGAGTTGGTTTATCCAGGGAAATGTACGTTGCTTTCATCTTGTGTAGTGTCAGGGAAGAATTGGATTCTCGCTCTCCTGGTCCCAACTAGAATAGACATTTTTGTGCTGGGTGTAGTAACCTGGGTTAGGTATCTAGTGTGTCTGATTAACAAGATAGGGAATGGCTTTGCTCGCAGGTTGCTTGCTTTCATGAGTGTTGCATTGAGAAAGTCAGGCTATATGATCTGATAGGGTCGACCCTTGTAGGGTCACTTGTTGTTTTTCTCGTTGTGTTTAAGGATTTTTGTTTTGTTTGGGTGGGTGTTCTAGCAATTTTATGCTTGTGATTGAGATGGTTGTGGAGGAGTTTATTTGGTTCTTTTCGATCTTTGTAATGTTTGAGTTCATGTGCTAATCTTGTAGGTGATATTTGGGTTTGTCCTATGTTGTTATGTTGGGGAAAGTTTGTAAGCATCTGTTAGTCTCTTTTGAAATGAGATGTGTTTATCCATGACAATTGTTTTGGGATTCTTTCCTATTCCTTATTCCTATGCAGAGCAGGAGGTTTATCTTTTTCATAGAGTTTCCACAAGTTGGCCTGGTTGGTTTCAACTTTGGTGTTATTTTGTAAATTTGTGCATAATGCTTTCCTTGAGATTTGGTTAGTGTTCTGGTATCTTCCAGGTCTGAATATAGCTTTGTTCTGCTTCGCCTGCCATTCGCGTTTGAACTTGTTGCCATTCCTTTCCTCTTGATTGGAATAGTGTGTTGATTTCTTTTTCGATTTCACTTCTGATTTCTGTAGTATTTCTACTTCTTTTTGGAGCGTCTCTAAAATCTCTTCCTTAGCTCTTTGCTTCACTGTCAGGTTTCTTTTTTTATTCAAGNCATGGGATCTTTTCAGTGTTTCTACTTCCTTCTGGAGTTTGTCATTCTCTCTCTCTAGGTCCTTCTTGAGTTCTTCATTCTCTTTTCTTAATTCTTTGATTTGCTCTTTATAATCTTGTACTTCTTTTTTTATTTTTTATTTATTTATTTTTTTATTGATGCTTTGTGTATTTCATACATCATTTTCCAATTCAGTTCAGGCATATATCCCCTTCCCTTCCCCCCACCCCACTCCTACCCATCCCAGATCATGCATTCTGCCATAAGTTTTCTGCATCTTTGCTTTTTTGTTTTGTTTTGTTTTCATTTTTTTTAAATAAGTGATAATTTGTGAGTACAAGCATCCTTCTTGTAAAACCAATTTGCAAGCAGTTGTGCCCAAACCCCCACAGCTCATGGGTCCCACCATCCAGCAGGGGGGGCTTGTATGTTCAATCAGGTTGATCAAATGAGTGTCCAGTCTATATTGTTGTAGTTTCACCATTAACCCCAATCGCAGCCATTACATTCTACCATGCCCATCTTCCGCAGATTGTTCCCTAGGCTTAGAAAAGGGGCACAGGTGGATAAGAAGCAAAACACTCTATTTTCTCTGGAGCTGATCTCTAGTCAGTTCTGGCTGTTTTCTTTCATGGGCTGCCAGCTTGTCCAGGCTTCTTTAAGTATGTTCACAATTGTGTTTCTGATATCTGTGTCCTGGGCCATCCCCAGGGCGATCCCACTGTAGGAACCTTCCATAGGGTTGGTAGAGCTTTGTGGGGGATTATCCTGCCCCTTTCCTGTGTTGTCTCTTCTTCATGTTCCTGGCATATGGGCTTCTCCTTGCCTGTATTCCAATGTGAGTCCCAAATGCCTCTTCACTGTGTTGAAGGCTTGCTTTGCTTTCCTCCTTCAGATGCCTTTGTAAGCCCAGTTGGCTGGGGGTGGGGGGTGGGGGTGTGTGTGGGTGGGCGGGCAGGTGTGTTCTTTAGCCTGAGCCCTGGCACCTGCCCTTCAGGTGTTCTTGGGAGATCTCAGACCTAAGACTCACACAACCCTACCTTTTATACCAGCTGGGAGGATAACTCCGCCCCCACAGCCACAAAAGCCAATTAAGCCAAAGACAACTGGATTAATTAGATTAAGTCAATCAACAATCAGCCTTGCTGAAGCACTGAGCTACTTACCTTCCTGCGCTTCAGCTGGTCTTGGGAGATCTCAGATCCAATTTATGACATTTATTGCCATGTGTATTAGTCACTTTTCTGTTGCTGTGATAAAACACCATGACCAAGGAACTTATAAAAGGAGGAGTTTATTTGAGCTTACAATTGACGGTTCCAGGGAATTAGAGTCCATTGTGGCAGGAGGCATGGCGGCTGGAGCTGGAGCAGCAAGTCTAGGGTCACATCTCACAATGAGCACAGGAAGCCAAGAGAGTGGGCGACTGGAGACCACGAGGCTTGTTAAACTCACTAAGCCTGCCCCCAGTGACATACTTCCTCTAGCACGGTCACACCCTCTAAGACCTCCAAAAACAGTGCCACCAACTGGAGACAAATGTCTGAATACTTAAAGCCTATGGGGGACACTCCAAACCACCACACCATGTATATTGAACTATGCCTGCATTTTTAGAATAAAGTTGACTTGATCATGTTAGATGATTTTTTTGATGTGTATCTCTATGTAGATGCCATAGTGATACTGGGTTAATAGAAGTCTGGGAGTTTTCCCTCTATTTCCTTCTCTTTGAATAAAGTAAGTACTTTTCAATATAGTTCTTCTTTAAATGTCTGATAGAATTCTGCTGTGAATCCATCTGGGCCTGGGCTGGGAATTTTTGTATTGCTGCTTCAATTTGCTTATATGTTATGGGTCTGTTTAAGATGTTGGTCTCTTCTTGGTTTAGCATTTGTTATTCTTATGATTTTAGAAATTGATCCTTTAGGTTTTCAAACTTAATAGCATATATTTTTAAGTATTCTCTTTTAATGTTCTGGATAATTTTGTTGTCTGTTGTGATGTTTACACTTTCATTGCTGATTTTATTTATTTGGAGTTATTCTTTCCTTCTTTTGTTTAACTGGGGTAAAAGTCTCTCTACTTTGATTATCTTTTAAAAGAACCAGTTCTTGGATTCATTATTTTTTAAATTTCATTAATTTCTTCTATGATTCTTGGTATTTCTTCTTGTCTGCTGGCATTGGGTTTCATTTGTTGTTGCCTTTCCAAAGTCTTGAATTATAATGTTAAGTCATTTATTTGTGTTCTTTTTTAAATGTAGACACTTAGAACTATAAACTTCCCTCTTAGGACTGCTTTTGTAGTGTCCCAGATGTTTTGTTGTGTTGCATTGTCCTTTTCCTGTAATTCTAGGGATTCTTTTATTTCTTAATTTTGCCTTTAATCCAATCGTCCTTCAGGAGTGTCTTAATTTCCCCATGTTTGTGTAGTTACTAGGTATTCTTCCAGTGTTGATTTTAAGGTTTATTGCATTGTAGTATGATAGAATGGATGGAATTATTTCAATTGTTTTGTATTTGTTGAGGTTTGTTTTGTGGCCCCATATGTGGTTAATTTTGGAGAAAGTTCCATGGGGTGTGATTAAAAAGTATATTCTTTGGTGCTTGGGTGGAATATTTAGTAGATCTCTGTTAGGTGCATTTGATGTATAGTGTTTTTAAATGCAGATGTCTCTTTCTTTATTCTTTGTCTAATTGACCTGTCTAATGGAGACAGTAGGTTATTAGAGTCCCCTACTATTAGTGAGTTGGGATGGATCTGTGCTTTTTAAATTGAGGTTTTTGGCATTTAATACAAGATTTCATAATCAAATTTAGACCCATTTCCTCTTCCCTGATCCCCACCCCACTGGAACTCATGTGTCATATGTGTCTTTCATCTTTTTCATGTGTCATATGTGTCTTTCATCTTTTTCATGTGTCATATGTGTCTTTCATCTTTTTCATGTGTCATATGTGTCTTTCATCTTTTTCATGTGTCATATGTGTCTTTCATCTTTTTCATGTGTCATATGTGTCTTTCATCTTTTTCATGTGTCATATGTGTCTTTCATCTTTTTCATGTGTCATATGTGTCTTTCATCTTTTTCATGTGTCATATGTGTCTTTCATCTTTTTCATGTGTCATATGTGTCTTTCATCTTTTTCATGTGTCATATGTGTCTTTCATCTTTTTCATGTGTCATATGTGTCTTTCATCTTTTTCATGTGTCATATGTGTCTTTCATCTTTTTCATGTGTCATATGTGTCTTTCATCTTTTTCATGTGTCATATGTGTCTTTCATCTTTTTCATGTGTCATATGTGTCTTTCATCTTTTTCATGTGTCATATGTGTCTTTCATCTTTTTCATGTGTCATATGTGTCTTTCATCTTTTTCATGTGTCATATGTGTCTTTCATCTTTTTCATGTGTCATATGTGTCTTTCATCTTTTTCATGTGTCATATGTGTCTTTCATCTTTTTCATGTGTCATATGTGTCTTTCATCTTTTTCATGTGCCATATGTGTCTTTCATCTTTTTCATGTGTCATATGTGTCTTTCATCTTTTTCATGTGTCATATGTGTCTTTCATCTTTTTCATGTGTCATATGTGTCTTTCATCTTTTTCTTAGTCTTTTTTTGAATTTTTTGGGTGCAGAAATTTACTGTTTTGGGCAGAAGTTTTCTGTTTCAGTTAGTTCTTTGACCCAGGCTATTTTTTTGTTCCTTCCAATTTATATCACTCTAAAATATGCCTACAGATATGGCCCACATATACCAAAATTATGATGTCTAAAAATAGACTGTAGGTCAATTCCAAAACATGTTCAGGGATTCACATTTTGACAGTAGAGTTGCATTCAAGTAAAGAAAAAAACATTACATTCCTACATTATATAGCAAGTTGATGTGTAACATCAGGTGTTATAGTTACTAAAAATGAAAGGGAAAAATCATTTATTTTATCTTATAAAGAGAGATTTGATGCTAGGATCCACAAATGAGGGACACCATATGTCATTTGTTTCTCTGGGACTGTGTCAATTCACTTAGCATATTGACTTCTAGTTCCATCCATTTACCTGCAAAGTTCATGGTGTCACCTTTATTCACCACTGCATAGAATTCCATTGTATAGATCACATTTTCTTTATCCACTTGTCAGTTGAGGGGCACTTGGATTGCTTCCAGCTCTTCACTATTGTGAAGAGAGCTGCAGTAAACATAGACGTGCACATATCTCTGTGATAGGATGAGTCTTGTGGGTATATATCCAAGAGTGGTATGAGTGGGTCAGGTGGTAGGCTAATTTTGAGTCTTTTAAGAGTTCTCCACATTGCTTTCCACAGGAGTTGCATTCCCACTAGCAGTGGATGAGTGTACCCCTTTCCCCACAACCTCTCCAGCCGTTGGGATTCCTTGTTTTCTTGATCATAGCCAGTCTTACTGGAGTAAGATGAAATCTTAAATTGGTTTTAATTTGCATTTCCTTAATTATTAGCAACATTGAACAGTTTATAAGATGTTTCTCAGCCATATTTACTTCTTCATTTGTGAAGTCTCTGTTCAGCTCGACTCCATCTTTTGAATGGGTCATTTTTTTTCTTAGTCCTTTGCTTTTTGAGTAGTTTATAGACTCTGGATATTAATGCTCTATCAGATGTATCACTGGTGAAGGTTTCCTCCCACTCTGTGGGTTTTCTCTTCACTTCATTGATTGTTTCTTTTACTGTGCAGAAGCTCTTGAGTTTAAAGTCCCACTTGTCAATTGTTGACCTTATTTCTTGTGCAGCTGCTGTCTGATTTAGAAAAAAGTCTTTTCCTATACCTATGTCTTGTAGGTTATTGTCAATGTTTTCTTCTAACATTTTCAGAGTTTCAGGTTCACATTGAGGTCCTTGATCCATTTGGAGTTGATTTTGTACACAGTGAGAAGAAGGGGTTTAATTTCATTCTTGTACAAGTGGTGATCCAGTTCTGCCAACACCACTTGCTGAAGATTCTGTCTTTCCTCCATTGAGTCTTCTTGGCCCTTTTGTCCAGTATGAGGTGGCTGAAATTTCATGTGGTCAGGTTTGGATTGTGGGAAAACTTAGTTAAGATGGGTTGGATTCTAAGCCAATGGTACCTCCCTGGCCACACCCATAGGGTGGGGTGTAGTGACGAAAAGATTTAGCATTCAGCCCTGAGAATTGAGTCATTATGGATATTTAAGCAGACATGTTGGAATAAAATCTCTCTCTGCATTTGAACCTCAACCTGCCTACACGTGGTGTGCTTTCCTGTGTGGGCTTTCCACATGGGTCGTCCTAGGATTAAGTGGGCCCGGCCACAAATCTCGGCAGCAACATCACATTGGATCTTCAGTTTTGTTCCACTGATCTATGGGTTTTGTTTTTCTGCCAATACTAGGCTGTTTTTATGACTATAGCCTTGTAATACTATTTGAAATCTGGTATAGTAATCCCCCCTGCATTGGTCTTTTTGCTCAGGGTTGCTTTGGCTATCCAGGGTCTTTCTTTTTTCCATGATTTTTTTTTCTAGGTCTGTGAAGAAGCTCATGGGGATTTTAATTGGGATTGCATTGAATCTGTATACTACTTTAGGCAGGATGGTCATTTTTACTATATTAATTCTTCCAATCCATGAACATGGGAGGTCCTTCCATCTTCTGGTGTCTTCTTTAATTTCCTTCTTCAGGGATTTAAAATTTTCATTGTAGAGATTTTTATTGTCTTTGGTCAGGTTTGTTCCTAGATATTTTATTATTTTTTTGGAGGCTATTGTGAATGGGAAGGTCTCCCTGTATTCCTTCTCCAATTGCTTATTGTTGGCATAAAGGCTATTGATTTTTCTAGATTAATTTTGTAACCTGTCACTTTACTGAAACTGTTAATTTTTCAAGGAATTTTTTCTAGTGGAATTATTGACATCCCTTAGGTAAACTATCATGACATTTGCAAAAAGGGATAGTTTGACCTCTTTTCCTATTTGTACTCTTTAAATCTCCTTCTCTTGTCTTATTGTTCTAGCAAGCATTTAAAGCACTATATTGAAAAGGAGTGGGAATAGGTGGGCAGCCTTACTGGGTTCCTGACTTAAAGGGGAATGCTTCTAATTTTCCCCATTTAGGATAATATTGGCTGTGGGCTTGTTGTATATGGCTTTAATTTTGTTGAAGAATGTTCCCTCCAGTCCAATTCCCTTTAGGAATTTAAACATCTAGGCATGTTGAATTTTATTGAAGGCCTTTTCTGCATACATTAAAATGACCATGTTGGTTTTGTCTTTCAGTTCGTTTATGTGCTTTACCACATTTATTGATTTATGTATGTTGAACCATCCCTGCATCTCTAGTATAAATCCAAGTTGTTTATGGTGGATGACCTTTTTGATGTGTGCTTGTATATGGTTTGCAAGTATTTTGTTGAGAATTTTTGCATCTGTGTTCATTAATGAGATGGGTCTATAGTTTTCTTTTTTGGTTATATGTTTGCCTAGTTTTGGTATTAGAGTGATGCTGGTTTCATAGAAGGAATCTGGGAGATTTCTCTCTGTTCCTATCCTTTTGAATAATTTGAGTAATAATTGTTGTAGTTACTCTTTAAATGTCTTATAGCATTCTGCTGTAAATCCATCTGGGCCTGGGCTTTTTTTATTTGGGAGGTATTGTATTACTGTTTCAATTTCCTTATATGTTATGGGTATGTTTAAGCTGTTGATCTCTTCTTGTTTAAGCTTTGGTGATTTTCTTTTCTTTTCTTTTTTTGTCTTTTTTGAGACAGGGTCTCCCTGTAGCCCCAGCTGGCCTGGAACTCACTCTGTAGACCAGACTGGCCTTGAACTCACAAAGATCTGCCTGCCTCTGCCTCCGAAGTGCTAGGATTAAAGGCGTGTGCCACCATGCCTGGCCTCTGTTTTATTTATTTATTTATTTATTTATTTATTTATTTATTTATTTATTTATTTTTATGTAGGCACTCAGGGCTATAAATTTCCCTCTTAGGACTGCTTTTAAAGTGTCCCATATGTTTTGTTTTGATGTATTGTCCTTTTTGTTTAGTTCCAGGAAAACTTTTATTTCTTTCTTTATTTCTCTCTTGACCCATTCATTACTCAGGAGTGTGTTGTTTAGTTGCCCTGAATTCTTGTAGATAGTAGGGCTTCTTCTGGTGTTCACATTAAACTTTATTGCATTGTGGTCTGATAGACTACATAGAATTAATTATTCCAATTTTTTGTATTTGTTGAAGTTTGTTCTGTGTCCCTGTATGTGGTTGATTTTGGAGAATGTTCCATTGGGTGTTTAATAGACAGTATATTCTTTGGCGTTTTGGTGGAATACTCTGTAGATGTCTGTTAGGTCCATTTGGTGTATTGTATCATTCAGTTCAAATGTCTCTCTGTTTATTCTTAGTTCAGTTGACCTGTCTAATGGGCTTAGTGGGGTACTGAAGACTCCCACTATTAGTGTGCTGGGATTAATCTGAGCCTTAAAGTCCTACAGAATTGTGCTTATGAAGTTTGGCACCCCAGAGTTTGGTGGGCATATATTCACAACTGTGAAATCTTTATGGTTCATTGTTCCTTTGGTAAAAGTGTAACAACTCTGTATATCTCTTCTGCTTAGTTTTAATTTGAAGTCTATTTTGTCTGATATTAGAATAGGAACTCTTGTTTGCTTTTTGGCACCATTTTATTGGGATAATTTTTT